>JAFIRS010003088.1:0-156795 GCA_018342105.1 Gonioctena quinquepunctata | reverse complement strand
TTAGTGGCAACCTCCAGAGGCTGCTGAATATCCTACAGGCTCCTCAGCCCCCATAACATAAGTTTTTTCCTACACTTAACCGCTATATTTTTTTCCTATGAATGATTGGACCCCCCTTTAACGTTCTCATACATCTCAGACCTCCGTGAGAGACTCTCGATACCGCTGAAGAACCCAGTCGTTGCCCCCCATAACGGCCATCTTGAAATTCTAACCTATAGTCGCTATATTTTTTCTACACATATCTGGGCCCCCCATGCGGCTTCCAGTTGTCACAGGCCTCCGTGGCAACCTCCAGATACCGCTGAAGAATCCAGTCGATACTCCCCATAACGAACATCTTGAAATTCTTGACCTACAACCGCCATATTTTTTTCTATACATGGCTGGGGCCCCCATAATATCTCCAGATATCTCCACACATATCTCAGACCTCCGTGGTAGTCTACCGATGCCGATAAACACCCCCAGACCCCCATATAACGGACATCTTGAAATTCCCAACCTACACCCGCCATGTTTTTTTCTCATGATAGGCGGCCATGTTTTTTTCTCTTAGCGGCAGCCATGTTTTTTCTATATATGGCTGGGCCCCCCAAAACGATTCCCCGTTCCCAGCTGTCTCAGACCTCAGTGCCCCAAACCAGTAGCGGTGCCATGTGGCGGGAGTAACCGGAGTTATGCCGATACGAGCTCAGATGGAAGTGAGCTCGTATCGGCATAGCATATCTACTAATTTTTATCTTGATGAGGTTTTTTATATGTTCTGAAATCATATCCATACCTCGAGGTAGTTTTCCTAGTGGTTTTGTGCCTAGCCTTTTGGATGTTTTTAATCAATTTTAATACTTCAGATTTTATTTCGTCCTTGTTTATTTGCGCTGTGATGATTGTGTTCTCATTTAGGTATTTTCTGAATTCTTTTCAATCCGTTGAACCGTAATCATATTTGGTTTGTTCTATATTTTGCTTATATTTGTTTTTAAGCGAAAAGATCTCCGGGAGGTGATCAGATGTCAATTCATCTACAGTAATAAGATCGGATATGTCTGTAATGTTTTTTTGCACCACTAGGTCAATTACCGTAGGTGACTGACCGTTCAACAGAAGGGTCAGACGAG
Source organism: Gonioctena quinquepunctata (assembly GCA_018342105.1). Lineage (NCBI taxonomy): Eukaryota > Metazoa > Arthropoda > Insecta > Coleoptera > Chrysomelidae > Gonioctena > Gonioctena quinquepunctata. Next base: position 155,674 of record JAFIRS010003088.1, on the reverse strand, counting down.
CGATAACGGAACGGACACGCGTTATTTTAAATGCGCCGAGGCTGTCATGGTCAGACAATCAATCAGTTGCAAACGTTACAGCCACCATCGACATGGATAACGATTTAGATGTTGCCATATTTTTGTATTTTTCTTTGAAATTAATAAGAAACAAACGTAACAAAAAACGTAAATGGTGAGTGCATCCTATAAATAGTGCAAGACTTTCACATGGCTGCTTTTATACCCTGTGCCCTCTCTTACGACAAGATCCTTTGCGCTTCTTTAATTACTTTCGGATGTCCCAATCTTCTACTGATGAACTGCTAACTAAAATTAGGGATTCAATAACCCTTCAAAACACCAATATGAGATCTGCCATTCCACCTGCAGAAATGTTGGCTTTAAGTTTAAGGTAAGTAAAAGTGTTCTTTATTTTCAAGTGAGAGTATTGTACAAAATTAACTAGGTACCTACCTACTTCTATGGAAAAAGGTTTAATTATAACAATAACATATTTCACGTAATATTAGTATTGTGCAGAATCACCTTCAGGTGAAAATTGCGACAAATATGATCCAGCCCATGAACTGGGTCCTAAAGGGGCCAAGTTATTATCAGGGTAGTTTGGGTAACTACATGCATGTCCGTATTGAAAACTCGGAGGATTCCTGTACTGTAAGTACCAGTATTATCTATTTCATCATTTTTGAATCGTTGCAATAGTTGTAGAACTTCTATACGGAATTGAATTTTCTCATCGTTTGTGAGGAGCCTTACCGATAAAATGAGTGACGTTAAAAAAGCTCCATCTTCGTCTGGTTCTATTCTATCGTTTTCTTTTTGTTTCTTCAAAGTAGTGTCAATGATGTCAGTAATGACCGCAATTCATGATAAAAATTAATAATCATAGAATAATAATCCATCTATTAACCCTGAACTGGTATGGTGATATCCAGGCTACACAACTGGTATTCTTGGGTCAATTTTGACCCAGCCCTAATTTAAGAGGGGAGGTTAAACTTTTTTTGACCAATTGTATTGAAATTTGTTATTTTAATGGAAACAAACCTACAAATGAAATAAACTCAGAATTTATTCAAATTTTCATACATAAACACGAACATAAAAAATATACATGAAAAAAAACATCGTTCAACATTTTTAGTCAAATGATTTTTCTTTTGTCATAAACACGATTGAAATATGTGGGATTAGAAAAAACATGACATAAACAAACTCGGACAATGAAAAAAACATTACAAAAATCCCAAAAATCCCATTTAGACATGCCAGTGTACTCGGCCATAAAATGCGCACGCATCACTAGCAGATGATTTTGTATTTACACATGCAAGTATACTGGCATGCTTTTTTGCATGCGAGTTCAGTCGGGTATACTGTGATTCTTTGAATTTAGCGTCCTAGATCGATCTCAGATTCCATAAAGGGTATTAATTTGAACACAAGTAAGTAATATGAGTAATCAGGTTATAAAGTCTCGTATAGACAACTCAACAACGGTTTTAATTGATGAATTAGAAGACATCTTGGAGGACATATTGCGTGAACAGAAGCCAAACGGTAGGAAAGATAGAGTGTGGGTCAGAAATTGGATCGCACGGCGTTCATCTCTAGGAGCCTCTAGCACCCTTCTGCAGGAACTTAGAGCTGAAGATATTTCTGCTTACAGGAATCATCTTCGAATGGAAGTAGATGAATTTGATGAGTTACTTTTGAAAGTATCAAACGATATTCAGCGGCAAAATACTACCCACATGAGAAATGCAATTCCTGCTAGGACAAAACTGGAAGTTACGTTACGATTTCTTGCTACTGGAGACAGTTATGGGTCTTTGGAATTTCTGTATAGAATTCCTCGTTCAACAATGTGTGAGTTTATTCCAGAAATTTATAAGGCAATCGGGGATGATCTTAAGAGCTACATTCAGGTAAGTCTAAAATAATTTCTAACAATATTTTACTTATTTATTTATTTAGATTCAGTTTGCAATACAATTTATAAATTATACAAGTTCTCCACGTCATATTCTTCAATTGAAGCTATGGAACGAACAGCTTCTGATAGTATATCTCCATCACATCTATTATTTGCCTCATTCGAAGTTGAGGCCCTTGAAGGATTACTACTGTGATTATATGTATTGACAGATACGTTACTGGGAGTAGGTGAGGCTGCAGAAAAATCCCATGAATCTTCTTGCATACTGGTTTGTTGCACCAAAGAAATACGTTTTTCTGCTAACAAACCCTGTATTCTTGTTTGTACCCTAAGAGAATTTACTAGCGGAATCTGCCGTAATTGGAAAGCTATATTTCTTCAAAAAAAATCAAATTCGTCGTCAACTTGAAAAGGGGCACTTTTTAATTGTTTTAATTTGTCAATCGCACTGGATACTGCTGCAATTCGCTGATCTTGTTTTCTTTTTTTTTGGAACAATTTGTGCACGAAGAGGTGTTTAAGTGGTAGGTGTTGGAGTAACGGCCGTAACACTATTCGCCTCTTCATTATCCTCTAGTTGAATTTCTGTATTGTCCTGAAAATAAAACTACCTCAGAATGCTATCTACGGAGTAGGCAATATTTTTTGTTTTCGCTTAATTTTTCGTAACCAAGATTTTTTCCTCACTTGAACACTATAATTTTTTGTTAAATAGGGACCTTATAGCCAGACATCCGTTTCAACGTATTAGCTCAAAACAAGTCGTCAGGAAAATTATTTAAAGATAAAAGTGCCGTAGTAAGGAAGACAAATTTCAATAAAACTTGTTCAAATTGAAGATTTAAATAACACGTCCTACTTAAGTAAAAATAATTTTAGGTACCTTCCACAACAGAAGAGTGGGGGAGAATCGAAGAAAGTGTCAGAATAAAGTGGAACTTTCCAGGGTGTATAGGGGCCATAGATGGAAAACACGTGAATATTAAAGCTCCTACAAACTGTGGTTCCGATTTTTTCAACTATAAGGGCTGTAATAGTATAGTACTATTAGCTTTAGTTGACGATGATTACTGTTTTTCCTACGTTGACGTTGGATCTAATGGAAGAGCGTCTGATGGGGGTGTTTTTACGAATTTTTCGCTGTTCAACCTATTAAAAAATAAGACTCGCAACATACCCAAGGATGCGGTCGTAGTAGGGGATGAAGGGTTTGGACTGACACCATTCTTGATGAGACCCTATCCTTTTCGAGGAGAAGTGGACAAACGCAAGATTATTTTTAATTACCGCTTATCTAGAGCACGGAGGATTGTCGAAAATGCCTTCGGGATACTTGTTTCCCGATTTCGAATATTTCAAAAACATATTGCTCAAAAACCTCCTACAGTTGATGTGATAGTCATTGCTGCATGCAGCATACATAATTGGCTGAGAAAAACTACATTACCAGCGACTGTGTTGATTCAGAAGATATTCTCACGGGGGAATTAAATCTTGGGGGATGGCGATCAGAACTGAATAAGGAATTAAAATCTGTCTCGTTTAGAGGCAGTAATAATTATTTCCGTCAGGCAAAAGCTATCAGAAGCCACTACCTTGACTATTTTGATGGTAACGGAAGTGTCTCCTGGCAAAACAAATTCGCAATTTAGAAGAATTTAAAATTTGAAAATACAGAATGACCTCAATGATTTGTTTATAATAGACTTCATATTTCAATAAAATATTTCATCAAAATAAATGAACCTGACAGTTATTTAATAGAGCATGTAATTACTCACCTTTGAATCATTTGTAGTGCTTTTTCTGGTAGGCACTACCATCTGCATTACTGCATGTAATGTATCGAACCACTTCATATTTGGTTTGTAAACGTCGTCTGTCCCCATGCCAGTGCCCATTAAATCTTTAACTTTTCTTAATTCCTGATAATAAGTCGATCTAATATATTTTTTTATTTTTCACATCTTGTATAGTTAAGCTACGGTTGTGAACTTTGGCAAAATCCCTCAATCTGCAATATGCGGCTTCTCGCTTATGTTTATTTTTATATTCGTCACTTTTCATATCCCACAAATATTCCTCGTTTATGTACAGTTCAATAAAATTAATAGTTTATCTTTCACTCCACTTCTGTAGTCCAATCATTGTTAATTTTACCACAATACTCGCAAAACACACGAAACGTAAACAAGAAACGTGCTAGTAGTCGCTTACATTTGCCAGTACACTGGTGCTTTCGAACCCCCCACTCTTTACCAACACGAAAAAGTTGAGCCGTATCCGAGTACACTCGCAAGCCAGTGCACTAGCACCAGTGACTGTTCACACATATCATTTTCATGCTAGTAGAGTACTCGGCCGAGTACACTGGCATGTCTTAATGAGCCTTAAGGAAGTTATCCGTTAGACGGTTTGCCGGTTGATTGTAAACAGATGCTAGCCGCAGAGGACCCATGCTGGTCATTAGTCTCACGCCGATCATCTCAGTGCCATCAGTTCTATTTTCGTCAAGATGTTCTTGCTCATGCGAGAGGTTTCGTTTGACCAAAATGGCCACTCCGCCTTCCGGTCGCGCAAGTCTATCTCTTCGATGAATCCTATAATTGCGAATGCCAATGGTCTCATTTTTGAGGTGAGTTTCTTGGATGAATATGACGTCAGCATTCGAGTTCGTTATGAGATCTTCTAACTGGATGATTTTATTTCTGAGCCCATTAGCATTCCAGGATAGCATGATAAAAGATTAGTCAGTTCTTGTAGGGCGCAAATAATGTTTCCTACACCATCAGTTTTGGAGCTGTTATTTGCCGCTTGAGCATAGGAGATTCCTTGCCGCTGAGAATTTGCACCTGCTGTGCGTGGTTTTGTTGTGTTTTCATTGAAGTTTTGATCTGATGGTCTTTTTGATAGCTTGGGAAAGCATGTGCATCCTCTACAACGGGCCGTATGAGGGCCCATGCAATTTCCACATTTGGCTGGAGACGTTTTTGATTTTTTACAGTCCATGGAGAGGGTGCTTACCACCACATTTTACACATATGGGTGTTGCCCAACAGTTTCTTTGGGCGTGGCCGAATCCCTGACATCGGTGGAATTGGCCTACCGTTGCTCTGGGGAGCTGAGACTCTGACTTTGACATCTGATATGTCAGTAACATCGAATATACTTTTTTATTTCCTGTCGCAAGTGACAAGGACCATAGGCATAGGTTTTTTATCTTTTTTATTCATACGGGAAACTGTTTGTATATTGAAGCCTTTTTCTATAAGGTCATCAGCAATATCTTTCGGGGCGAATTCGGTTGGTACATTTCGTATAACTAGTACTTCATCCTCCGGAAGGATGTAAGTGTGATGCAAAAAGCTACCTTCCCTAAGTATTTTTTGTAACTTTCGGTAATTGTCAGAAGAACATAACTGGATTTTAATTCCATCAAATAAGTTGTTAGATTTATTCGGGATTATGTTATTATCCTGCATTATTTTTCTTCAACTTAACATTTATTTTTATCACGTAAGGTGATGGGGGGAACGCGGTCTCTTTTTGGTAATTTTCATCTGAATCGCTTTCGCTGCTTGAGAAAGAACTATCGTTCCTTGTACGATTATTATCTTCAATTATGGGGTTTCCTGACTATTATCATAATTGTTACTTGACGCAGAGGGCTCCATATTAGGATTGGGAGTGTGAGATTTGGGTTTTTGGGTATTGCCCCTCGACTAATATATTTTTCGCCCTCTGACATTTCGACGTCAGTTGGGTTGTTTTCTCTATTATTTTGTTGTGAGTCATGACTAGAAAACAATTCCGAATCATTTTTTTGTGTTTTATTTTTAGCTACCGTACTATTAGATTCATCTGCATTAGTTTCAGGCTCTTGGGAGTCTAGTGTAGCAAACTTGTTTGACGTTTGAACATTGTAATTAACTGCTAGTGAATCTGTTTTTGAGTTGGAAGTTTGTTCTTCCACCTTTGAAATTACTCGTTGAGAAGAATTCTCACGAAAATATTGTAAATTTTCCTCTGAGATTTGCTCACCATTTTATCGTAAGCTACCATTGTAACCCGCCTACGATTTTTTCAGGTGGCGGTTCGTCGTTAATTTTCGTTTTGAGAATTTTTGTAGATTTAGTTACTGACGAAGAAAGAAGTGTTTTTGTCGTGCCATTTACATTTATATTGCTAATATCAGCTTCATTGCTGAGGATTTGAATAATCTGTTCGTTAAGTTTTCTGTTATTCTGTAATTGACTGATAGTTGCATCTAAACTAGCAATTTTATTTTTATAATCTTGAATTTTTGAATATATTGATAATATATAATATGATTTTGAGCTTGCAATTGAGCATGAGAATTTATCATAAATTATTGAGAATTGTAGTTTTGGTTTTCATCATTTTGCTGAGCATCTAAATTTGGAAGATTTTGATAATTAGGAACAAGCGCCCCTGATTGCTATCCGGAGGCTGTCCATTCATTGGACCCTCCATTTTACTTCAATGATTGCTTATCGACTCGCTTACTATCAATAAACAAACGCTCATATGTGTTAATATTCACTACACTACACATTCGAGCTAAAAAGCGTCTTTATCGCGGGACTGCAAGTCGCACTGAATGCGCTGCCTACGGACGAACCGTTCGCAGCGACTTTTTCTAAGCAAAGAACAGGATCAAAATCTCGGAGAAGCCCTGGTATCCACCAGAGCTAACACCTCTTGCTTATCAATAGTACCTTAATTCTAGGCAGAAATCCCCCATGAGTCACATTACCTAATGATACCATTACCTAATGATACCAACATTTCATCCCGATTTATATACACTTGATTTTCCTTACTACTACTATTTACACCTCCTATTGAAGGAGGATAATGTGGAACAAAGTCTTTCGCCTCACCCACAATATTATTAAAAGTTTCACGACTAGAAAAATCCCTTGAATGCGTTCCGCGGTCGTAACACGGCCGCCTATCCACTAGTTTCCCAAATTATTTCGGTTTTAGCTCCGACTAATCGGTGCAGCCGGTGAACTCTGTCTCTTGGCTGCATTTCCTCGAGGCTGAAAATTTCTACTTTCATTCCCATTCCTATTCTGGAAATTTCTATTCTACACAGTATTGGGATACATCAATCACATTCCCAATTGAAAAGTATTGATGTATCCCAATACTGTGTAGAACAACACTCTGAATTTTGTGCAGTATCCTTGAAAATGGGCAAGTTTCAGAACATAATCTTAAATTGTTATCGATCCTCTAGTGGCGATGAACGTATATTTTTTGATAATTCATCATCATTACTGGATGACCTTTATCAACCTTCCATCATTCGCTTGTTTGTGGAGATTTCAATTTTGATAGGTATAAGAAGAATTGCCGTTTTGTCATATTGTGCACCTCATCATCAGGGTTCAACTTGAGTCCAATTATTTCCTGGCCAACACGAGTATCCTCATCTCATCTATAATAATTGACCAAATTTTCATTAATTTCGATAATGAAAGGCTATGTGGGGTATTGGATAATGACATATCAGATCATAGATCAATTTTCTTTGAACTTGAAATATATCGAAAGCAGGTGAAACCAAAGCAAACCAAATGCTCAAAAAGACATTTCGATATGGATGATGTCACTCAATTCAAAATTAATCTTCAAAATGAAGAATGTGCCAGTCTTGATTCTGTTCGTGAATTTGGTGATGCTTTTAATTTTTTTATAACATATTCATGTATCACTTTGAGGAGTCTTCTCCTACGAAAATATTTTTAATTCGAGATATTGGAAAAAAAATGGGTTGATAGCGAGGTGATTCGATCTAGTGAAGCCTCAAAAGATCTCTATATATTGCAGACATTTCATCCAAACTTGCGAATGGCTTACAGAGAATCGAAAGAAAAAACATATCTCTGCTCAGACAAAAATGTAAACGCCATTATCAAAATCGTATTTCAATTGCTGAGAACAATATGAAATTTCCATGGGAAGTAGTGGCTGAATTGACGAACAAACGGAAGTAAATAAAAAATATTCTATTGAACTCGAATGGAGAGTTGATAGAAGACCCGGAAAAAATCGCCATTTCATTCAATGACTTTTTCATAGACACGCCTGAACAATTAGTAGAAGAGATTCGTGATACTCATTTCTCCTCACCTAAAAACGCATTCAATTGTTATAGCATGTTTCTAAAGCCATTCCAAGAAGATGAATTGTTTAATTTGTTGAATTCTATATTCAAGAATAAATAATCCGCTGGATTAGATGAGGTTCCAGGATTTGTATTGGAGAAAGTATTGAAGGTGATCATGGAGCCATTGACTATTCTAGTCAATATGTCTTTCGAATGTGGAGTCTTTCCACAAAATATCAAACTTGGTAAGATTCCCCTTTTCAACAAAAAAGACCGAACTCTTTTGGAGAACTATCGCCCGGTGACTGTGCCCTACAACCTCGCAAAAGTGTTTGAGTATTCCTTTCTAGATAGATTAAATCTTTTTTTGGAAAAACACGATGTTATTTGCCAATGGCAATACGGTTTCCGTTCCAGCATGTCTATATCTACAGCTATGTACTCGTTCCACAAACAAATTGACCAGTTCATTGATGCAGATGAATGTCCTGCTGCAATCTTTTGCGAATTGAGTAGAGTATTTGATTGTGTGGACCTTAAGAAATTGATGTATATATTAAAGAGTTTTGGTATCACGGGCATACCTCTGAACCTGATTTCATCTTTCTTGACGAACAGAAAACAGATTGTCCCTATGCAGTTTGAACATGACAGCCAAATAAAAACAATACGTTCGGTTAGCAGGGAACTTGAAATGGGTGTACCCCAAAGTTCGATATTGGGTCCTATTCTTTTCATCTTGTATGTAAACCACTTGGATGCCATAGTTGGCAATAAAGAATATACTGTGTATGCAGACGACTTTTCGTTAGTTCTATCCGCATCCGAAACTAAAAGTTTACAGATAAAATGCACTGAAACAATTCAAAGGGTGTCATCTTTCTTCAACTCCAGGAACTTATTTTCCAATATTCAAAAGACACAAATGTCACGAATGGGAAATGGGAATATGTTTTTTTGTATTTTCCAGATATTCTTTTTAAAGTGTTTCAAAATTTTTTCCTATTTCTGTAATTCAAACCCAGAGGGATTTCTATCCATTTTACTTCTCTGTGTTGTTCAATTAATAATCTAATTTGAGCATTTAGTTGATTTCACTCTGTTTTTAGCAATGGGTCGCGTGTGTTGGTATACTGTCGATATAATTTCTTTGGAATTTAATTTTTTCTACTGCATTTTTTGGAAAAGTTTGTTGATCCAGTCTGGTTGTGGCAAGGGAGGTGGCGGTTTCAGCGGCATCATAAATCATATTTTCTATAGTCGTTACAGTGTCGTTAATATTTTGTATTGAATTTAGTGGTGGAAATGGATTTTCGTTGAGTTTTTCGTTAATGTAGGCCTGAAAAATAGAATGATTCCTGAATCTCGAACGATTTCAAGCCCCCACAGAAGGTTATATGAAACATAAAGTTTTGAGCCAAATTAGCACTTGAAAGGAGCACTTTGGACTGCAAGAACTCCAGCAATTGAGGTAGCTGTTTTGAATTCAATTGACGAAAATCCTGAAATAAGTACGAGGCAAGTTGCCAATAATTGGAATATCGCCCATATCCTAGTATGGAGGATTATGCAAGATTATTTATTATATCTCTATCACATTCAACGGGTTCAGGCTCCACTTCCTCGAGATTTTCCATTACGAGTGAATTTCTGCCAATAGTTTCTCCAAAAAGTTACCGAAAATCCTTTATTTTACAGGGAAATTTTATTCACGTACGAAGCTAGTTCTACTAAAAACAGGATCAGAAATTTTCATAATAATGATTTTTGAGCCAAGGAAAATCCGCATGCAATAGTGGAATCTCATTACCAGGAGCAGTTCTCATTAAACGTCGGGGCTGGTATTATTGGAGATTACCTAATTGGACCTTTTTTTTATCACGCAGATTGAATGAAGATGATCCTATTTCAATGCGAAATCGCATGTGGTTTATGCACGATGGTGCACCTGCTCATTTCAGTGCTCTGGCACGCGAATATTTAAACCAAAACTGTCATAATCGTTGGATAGGTCGTGGGGGAACAGAGTCATGACCAGCTAGATTCCCAGACTCAAACAGTCTTGATTATTTCCATTGGGAACATCTTTAGACTTTGGTGTAGAGTCAACCAATTCTAACTGAGGGAAAATTGCGTTATAGTTTCCTGTGAAGCAATAAGGAATACTCCAGGAATTTTCCGAAGAGTACACGAGTCAATGACAAGGAGGGCTGAAGCGTGCATACTTGCAGGAGGCGGAAATTTTGAACAGTTAATTTGATTTTTATATTTTTTGTTCATAATAGTTATGTTTTTAAAAATGAGAAATTAATTTTTTTGAGTACTCATTACAAAAACTAAATAATAGTTACCATAAAATTATAAAAATTTTGCCCAGATCCTTTGGTAACCATAATTGTGGTATTGAGACTGAGAGAAAAAATCGAATAGGGACAAGCAAATTAATGTATTTATATTTTCTGAATCGAAAACCATCGGCCGGACGAAAAAAAGGCACAAGACCATTTTTATGAGAAGGAAGAGGACGATTACCAAAATAATATTTATTTGGAAAAAAGACAGTGGCGTATCATTATTTTGATAAATAATATGACAGGGCATATTAATAGGGACGCCACTGATGAAAATTGAGAAATGTATTTTTATGCGTACTTTGCATGTACCAGAATTGAGAAAAAATGCCAGAGCGGTTTCAGAGATATTGCGGAAGAACTGATTTTTTTGTTAAATTTCAACATCCTGTATCTCAGAAATAAAGCTGATGCGGACCTATGTTCATATGAAGAATTTTTCGTAAACTCATCCAAGGATTATCGCCCTTTAGGATCAGCATTCAATTATGAAACACCCTGTATATATGAGGGGAATATCCCTCACCGATCAAAAACACTTTTGGTGTTTATCAGAGTGAATTGTAGTGTTCTCGTAAAAATCAAAGGTGAGTTTTCAATAATCACGGCTGTGATATTTTTTCCTCTGTTCCTTAAAATAGGCCGTTTTGGCTACGACTTTTCTTTTTAACAAGATTTATATATTTGGCTTTGTTTTTACTTTTGTTTATGCTCGGCGATTTCCCTGAGCTTAAACAACGTTAACAACTGAACAGACTACAAAGCATCACAGTGTTTTCGTAATATGAAATAACTTACATCCCCTCAATGGAGCTGTGCTAACCCACTGATACAATAATACTCGACACTATCTTGAACACCTTTATTCCCGTAAACTCGTAAATAACACCCAAATAATTAGTTTCTATACACATTCGCTCCCGGCGATCGGTAGTCCCTCACTGCCTCCTCGATCACATTCTTCCCACTCCTTTCCCGAGTCATCGTTCACTCATGACTCGTCGTGACAGGCTCCCACATTCCGTCCCTTCTTTTCAGCTTCAATGGCTCAACCCTGATAGCTTCTCCTTTGGATGAGTGGTTGTAATTCGATGCTTCTTGATGTTCCGACCCATCCTTGGTTGTTGATGATCCTGCTGATTCACTCTCAGTTTCCACACATGTTCCCGTGATGGAGGAGATCCTCTTCACATGGGTAATGTGACGTTTCATAGTTTTTCCATCTCCTGTTACCGTTACTTCGTTTCCCCTCCTCTCCGTAACAACATATTCAGTGGTACCGAATCTGGACGTTAGTTTGTGTGGAATCACTGCGTGCTGCACAACTACTCTGTCTCCTACTGTTATATCATTATTTTCGCTCGTCTTGCTCCGTCTTCTCTCCTTTTCCCTTTGAATTTGTTAATAATATCATTATCTTGAGCTTCTGGGTCACCTTCCTCTCCAACAATGTCAGTGACTGATGGAATTTTGTCTCGTATTCGTCGGTTGAATATCAATTCTGAAGGTGACTTCCCAGTCGTTCCATGAGGGGTAACATCAGGCATCATGATGAACTTCTGGATTTCACCTTTGTAGTTTCTGTTGTTATTCTGGAAAATTTGGATCCTCTTTAGTATTGATTTATTCATGTTTTCCACCTCTCCGTTAGCTTGTGGCCAATATGGAGGTGTATGAATTGACTGAATATTATTTCTTGTACAGAAATCTTGAAACTCTTGACTAGAGAATTGTCTCCCATTATCCGCTCGAATTGACTTGGGAATTCCAAGCTGGCAAAATAATTCTTCCAGGTGTCTGATTATAACAGACGATGTCGTAGTTCTCAGAAACTTGATACTTTGGTATCGTGAATAGTAATCTATGACAACAAGAACTTGTTCTTGGTTTGGTAGGGGCCCCATAAGGTCAATCGCTAGACATTACCAGGGTCCCTTCGGAAAACTATGCCGTGCCATCGGCGGATGATTTTCTGGTCGGCTGACCAACAGGCGATCCCTGCAAAGTTTGACGAATTGTTCAACCTGTCTGTCAATCAAAGGCCACCAAACTTTCGCTCTCAGCCGGCGTTTCATAACTGTTTCGCCCGGATGGCCTTCATGTGCTAGAGTGAGTATTTGCTGTCTCTGAGAAACTGGTATCACGATTCTATTGTTCCTGAGAAGAATCGGTCCTAAATTCGTCAATTCTAGACGTAATGGGTAATACACGTTTTTATCAGATGTTTTCCAAGTTTATCATCCATTTTGCGTATTGCGTAGAGGAGCTCTGGGTCTCGTAAACTTCCTGCTGTTATTTCAGAAATTGACATCGCTTCAGGTGTGCCTCGCTCCACGATTGCGAAAATGTGAAGGTCGCTCCCCTTATCGGCCGTGCATGTGTCATTCATTCGGCACAATCTCGAGATGGAGTCCGCAATATTAGATTTGCCCCTTTGGTAGATCACTTTTAATTTGAATGCTTGCAGTCGCAGTACCTAGCGTTCAATCCGAGCTGGTGGCTTCGAAGTGGGCTTGAATATTGCCTCCAACGGCTTGTGATCAGTGGCCAATTCGAACTCCAAACCTGTTAAGTAGAAATAAAATCGTTCGACCGCCCAAACTAATGCCAAACTCTCCTTCTCCGTCTGTGAATACCACCTTTCCGTATCTGAAAGTCCTTTGCTGGCAAATGACACAACTTTGGGTGTGTCACATTCGAACTGTATTAGGACAGCATTTAATGCCACAGGGCTTGCATCCGCTATTAGTCTTGTGCGTTTCTTTGGATCGAAATAACTCAGGGTTGGAGGTTTCGTCAACACCTGTTCGAGTTTTTCGAAATGGTTATTGTGTTCTTCCGACCAATTAAACTTCGCATCTCGTCTGGTAAGTTGTCGAAGCGGTTCAGTTGTCGTCGCAAGATCGGGTATGAATTTCCCAAGATAAGTTACCAGTACCAAGAAACTCCGTAATGAACAGTCGAAAGTTGTTCCATTTTCAAGTGCCTGAAATTCTGTAGCACCCAATAAGTATTCTCACAAGGATGAATTACGAAATCTCATCTGAATGGAGAAATCAAATCTCAAACTTTCCACAAACAGACAACTTTTGAATGGAAATTAAAATAAATATAGTATTTACCTTCGTCGCCAATTGTGCTAACCCACTGATACAATAATACTCGACACTATCTGAAACACCTTTATTCCCGTAAACTCGTAAATAACACCCAGATAATTAGTTTCTATACACATTCGCTCCCGGCGATCGGTAGTCCCTCACTGCCTCCTCGATCACCTTCTTCCCACTCCTTTCCTGAGTCATCGTTCACTCATGACTCGTCGTGACAGGCTCCCACAGGAGCCAATAAGGTTTAGTTACCAAATCACCTTCTCGAATCGTAAAATTCAATATTTTTCCTGAGTATGACTATAACTTGTAAAATTCGAGAATTTTTGCTCTGCACGTATTTTCCGGGCCAAAAAAACTTTTTAATTCATTGTATATATCGCGGCCGTTGTTCAGGTTTTGGTTATTTCCTTCATCCGAACAGTACTGGAAAAATAATCGTTGTTATGTAATTTTATTATACGTCAGTGGCTTAATGCAACGACAGATAATTGAATAAATGAAATGATAATAATGCAAGCAATAATATTTGAATTCCCGGCAAATGATTGAACAAAATGAAATAATAATAAATGCAGAAATAATAGACTACGGGTGCTTCAGCACACAGAGAAACCAAGCTCAAATACAATTTATTCACATTTTCCACTTCCATGGGTCCATTATAGTACATAGATTTTTTTTGGTTTCAGGAATCAATATGCAATTGAGAGAACTTTGTATAGGACTATTTGTCATATACAATCAATAATACCCTTTATTAGTACGTTAACATTTCCTCTAACCTCAAAACCATCATTACTTTTGAGCTTAGCATCAGAAATTGTTTAAAAAATTAGTTATAGAAGGATGAAAATTTCAGAGTGTTCAAATGTTGATAATGCTTACATTCCTGCCAATATGTTATACAAATGAACAAAGTGGAGTTATTAGTCATTGTAATTGGAAACTTGTGGAAAAAATTGATGGATTAGATGAAAACGTTCTCCATGCAGAAATGATCCTACTGTAATGTTACAATCTATACAAATTGTATTGACTGCCAAAATATTAAATTTATTCGTTGAGGTTTGATGTTTCTTGAAAAACGAGTTTGATTTTCGAAAATCCCAATAGATTTCCAATGGAACGATCGATACTGAAATTGATCCAATCGGTGCTTTTAATCAAAATTGTAAATCTTTTTGAGTCTGTTGTTATATTTATGATAGTTCCTCCTCCTATCCGATACATTTTGAATTCAACATTTGGACCCCATAGCAATAAATTGTTTGTTTCATCACTATTTGGAATATTATTGAATGTATCGAAATCAACCAATCCAATTTCATATTCAACATCTTGATCTAAATATAATGGGGGGTTGGAAGTATCACTCAAATTTGACGAATCTCAACTGAGCGTAAAAGTACATGACTGGACTGAGGTTTCAAAAAGAAATAGCACATTATTCATTAGTTCTATTGATTATATAAAAAAATTAGACAATATTTTCCACATCGATATGAATTCAATTTTTGCATTGTATCATAATTATATCTAATGCTTACATCACTACCACCACCGTTGCTTTTGAAATATCTTACCACTTCAATTGGAGGTAAATTACCCGATGCATTTGTTTTCGAAATCCTCTTTGGTACGCCTCGGAAATGTGGACTTTTCTTCAATATTTTTGCATACTTGATGAGATCTTTATCAGACATTTTGCATCGAGGTAATTTTATTTTTCTGTTTTTTTTCCAATATGGCTGCTGCTACTGAAACCCCTTTGGCTTTGTTGTTCTTTTTCTCTTTCGCAAACCATAGTCCTTGTAAGGCCGAAGATAATATCCCTTTTTGGATCGAGAGCTAGAGTATGTCTTTTTTGTTCGGCTAATTGTTCTCGATTGGTTTCAGCATCGTTCACCGAGTTTCGCAATGCCCCAAGTGCTCCCAACAATGGTAGTAAAAAGGGTAGAAATCCTCCTTTTTTGGGTGCACGAATAATTCTGGTTGTTTTATCGTCGATGTCGCTTTTTTCTTTTTTAGTCCCATTCCAAGTTTACGTTTTCTCTTCATTGCAGTTGTTACGAACCAAGCAGCTGCTTTTTCTCCTACTTTTGCGTCTTTTGCTTTAACTCTTTCCCGAACTTCATTTTCCAATATTTCGTCAGCTCGATGTCTGTCACTGAGGATTTTACTTTTAGAATACGCTATATCGTGCTCCTTACATGCATCATCCAGATAATTAATGCCAGAATCTTCACGTTCTAATCGTTGTTGTAATTTAGTGCCCGCTATAGAAAAAACGCAAAAAAATACTTCAATAAAGTTGATTACTCACGTCCACAATAATTGTATTTCGGTAGATGGAATTCAATAGGTAATTTATCTATTAATGAGTTGACAAAACCTCTGCCTCTTTGTCTTCTTCTGTGACCTCTTGCTCCTTCTTTGGATTTTACCATTCTAATCTGTAATATATATCGGCACACCCTTATATATACTCTTAGTTACTATGAAGTTACGAAAACAAAACGTTTCACTTCCCATCAACAATTATGATTTCAATAATGATGAGCAAAATGCTGGAGGAAAACATGGTGTACTATTCGGGGGTGATTGATTCTAAACGTGAGTTGATCGTCGGTAGTAGTGTATGTGGTCAAACAAACATTATGTTTCACTGATAGGACATCCTAATGGAGTAAGATTCGAAAATATCTATCTATACTCAAAATCATTGACTCAGCCCAAGTATTAATATTCACGTACTTTGCTTAAACCACTCAATGAAATTAGATATTATGAATATAGTAAAAGTGAAGATGTACCTTCTGCAGATAACATTAAAACAAATGCTATCATAATATTTGATGATATAGCAACTTGTGATCAAAATATAATCAAAGAATATTTTTCCTTTGGCCGATATAGGAAACAGATTGTTTTTATATTTGCCAAACATATTCTGCCATTCCGAAGAAACTCATTCGCGACAATGTAAATTCATTGATTATATTTCCACAAGACACCACTAATTTAAAACATATTTATGATGATCATGCAAATATCGATATGGACTTTCAACAGTTTGAAGGAGTAGCATCTTGTTGGAAAAAAAAGTTTGACTTTTTTGTTATTGGTAAAGATTGTGATTTGTCTTCGGGTAGGTATAGAAAGGGCTTCGATACATATATTCATATATAAAGTTGATTTCTTGAAACTTAATCGCAGTAGTTAAAATGGATCCCCAATTAGCGGAACAACAACTTGTTCGATACAGACATGCACCAAGAAAAAATTATAAAATTATAAAGGGTAACACGGCGAGATCACAAACTCAAATGGAAAAATAATATCAACCCATCACCCAATCTCTAAAAAAATTGGTTTCGACATTGGGTGATGCAGCAGCAGCGCAATCCACAACGATCAAACAAGAAACTAAATCTCCAAAGTTGGAAACATTCAAGACAACACCATCACCAAAATCATATGGTCAATTAGCATTTTTATCGCCATCTACTGAATAGGGAACTCCAATGATGGAGCTACCGAATTTTTTGAGAAACGGAGAAACTTACGAATCACACAATGAGAAAGGCGAATTGCCAGATAGAACAAGAGAAGATCAATTTATCGATGACACCGTATCTCAATTTTATCAGACCATCACGAATCCAGACGTTATTCACGAATACCTTGAACAATTCGAAACACCATCACCTAGAACTTACATTGAAGGCATGATAAAAGATACTAAAAATTAATATGATCATATTTTGGGTCATTTCCATAATCCGGTAGAAGACAAATTTTTTATAGGAGATTCACAAGTTGACTTCATGGGATCCAATGTTAATGTGAAGAGTATCACTTACCATGGAACTTTATGAGTTACTCTTTCTAAAGAAACCCGGTACTTACACCAAACAAGACATTTAAAATTATGTTGATATTATTAGAAGGACGAATGCATATCGTCGTGATAATAATGCCGAATTGTCAATTTGAAAATTTCCCGACGACCTCAAAGAAAAGTCTCCACATTATAAAACCCAATTTGGAGAAGACTCGACCAATATCTGGTTCACTACCATCATCTTTATCACCAGAAGAATGATAAGAAAAGGGAAAGTGGTTAAAATGACAATGATGAAATATGATAATAAACCTATTGATTATAAATATTTTGATGATGACAACGAACTTGTAGTAAGATTACGTTTGCTCATCGCTTCCCAAACAGCTGGTAACACAACCGCCCACAACAATGAAATTATTTCAAATATTGAAAGAGTTACGTGAGGGTTCAATAATTTTATAAATGTATCAACTTTTAGTTTTTTGTATTAGTATTCATAATGCCTTTGAACAAATTCAATCAGCATTTTCATTTTTAGAAACGTTTTCTTCCCAAATTTTTTCTTCTCGTAGATTCATGATATTTCTGAGATCTGACACATAATAGGGATTTTGATTATTTTCCGCCTCCTCCTCGCAATTCTTCGCCTTCTCTTTGCGTTGCCATATTTGAAACGATTCCATTTCCTCCTTTTCTCTACTTGGTTTATCAAAAGGTTTCACGCACAGGTGAATTCAATACTCGCGAGGGACCGTCTTTGAATCTACCAATTACTTTAATAGGCCTCAACTGCATACATCAAGTACAAAACCCGATAACCAAAATGGGTCTGCTGAAAAATGGTTGTCTTGTAAATATCGAAACTCAATAGCTCTACAAATACAACAAATTCGTCTCTGTACTACTACTGAGTACATAATTATTGTGTACTCGACCACATCAATTCATGCTACATTTCCCTACTTGATTCACATTTGAATTGTGAACATTCTTACCAAAGGTGAAACTTTTCAATAATGCCCCTGAAAAGATTCAATCAATTTTTGTTACAATCCAGACCATTTTCTTCTTCTGATCAAGAACAAGAAGCTGTTTTAGCCACACCCCTACAACAGTCACAATTGAATTATCTGTTTTATGTTATTGATTCTTTTGATTATCATGTTAAGGTTTTGATCCGTTTGAAGGGTGAGAAAAAAATTTGTTTGAAAAAAAATATTATGTGTTGTATAATGAAGGTATAGTCTTTAAATTCCCCTTCTCTGCAAAGATAGAAAGCATTTCACATTATAATTGTCATCATCATGATGGAAAAGGAGGTATTGCCTTTGAATTCCCTATGTCTGCTAAGAAAGCACATAATGATGATGGAGAAGTTTTGATAAATAATATATCTTACAAATTTCGACAATTAGCAAACAAAACCATCGCCAAGGGGGATGAAAGGATATTTAAACTAGGAACAACTCCAACGATTTGTATTGAGATATTATTACACTGTCCGTTAGTTAAAAATGAGTAAGGCACGAGTTGTTGAAGAACTCTTTAAGCCAGTTAGAATCAATTTCAAAAGGAGACATATTGTCGTTGAAAATTTAAATGACTTGATACAGGCCGATTTGGTCATCATGAATAAATTTGCAAAAGAAAACAGGGGATATCATAAATGCATTTAGTAAACATGTATGGGCCTTACCAGTCAAAAGAAAAACTGGAAAAAATATCACCGCTGCCATAAAATCTGTATCATTTCAAATGACTAGCTCACCAAAAAATTACAAACTGACAAAAAAAATGAATTTCACAACAAAGACTTTCAATACATTTTCAAATTTGAAAGCTAGTGTTGCCGAAATAGTTATTAAACCTAAAATCATCATTATGGAAACAATTTAGTCATCAAGGATCCTATAAATGGCTCAATATTCTTCCTGAAAAAAAAAACAAGTAAAATCAACTAATCCTACCACATATATTTTGGATGATAATAAAAAGCAAATTCCGGGAGGTTTCTACACTGAAGAATTACTAGAAGCCAAATACCCCGATATTCATCTAAGTCGAAGGGCCAACAAACCATACATCAAATGGTTGAGATTGGATTCATCACATAATTCTTGGATGAATAAAAAGG
Organism: Gonioctena quinquepunctata; assembly: GCA_018342105.1. Classification (NCBI taxonomy): domain Eukaryota; kingdom Metazoa; phylum Arthropoda; class Insecta; order Coleoptera; family Chrysomelidae; genus Gonioctena; species Gonioctena quinquepunctata. Next base: position 136,148 of record JAFIRS010003088.1, on the reverse strand, counting down.
ATTTAGTTCAAGTATACATGTATTTCAGAATAATAATAAAGAACAGTTAACAATATAAGTTTTTTATTTTTTCATAAACCTTATTTCTATGTATTTTATGTAAAATACGATTTGAAGATGGAGCTGCTTCCCTATTGCTACGCTGGAATCGTACACGATCACGAGCTGCTGTTTCCCAAGGTCCTTGTCTCGCAGATTGATAGGCATATTTCCATAAGTAGAGAAAATGAATCTCTACTTTACCAAACGTAACTTTTTTTCTCATATCCCAAATGATTTTTCTTCTTGAAAGAGTTCTGGATGCTGATATGTTACTTCTAATCCGAAGGTATATACTTCAGGATTGATCTCGTTTATTGTATCGAGTACGTTCAATGATCTAGTGATTATATTTTCCTTCACTCCCAGTTATAGTATACTCATGACCATATCAAATCTCAACTATTTCAATACATACATTCTATATTGCAGAATATGTAAAAAAAACAAAGTTTTGAGAGATTCACAATTTAAACGAATACTAGAATCACTACTGTAAATCCTGATACTATCTGCTTGGCACTGCTTAAATTCCACTGTAAATCTTCCAACGTCTATTGTATCTGCATTTTCTGTTGATACCAGCAAACTGTTAATGGTTTCCTCATTTTTCACTAACTCAGTCCATTCCTTTTCAGTAAATACTAAAGTATCACCTTCATTGTCAGATATCACAACACAAGGGACAACCTTGTTCATAGAACTACGGGGCCTGTGGCTCAGTGGCACCAGCGTCGATCTTGTGTCAACTGGCGCGGGTTCGATTCCCGCAGCTGGTGAAAAATTTTTTCAAGATCCCAAGAGCGGTTTCGGATCCCACTATAAAAGGTAAGGTCCCCGTGATCTTAACTCGTACAAGTTTTCATTAACTTCTGAGGGTTGGTCAAACAACTAAGAAAGCGGTTAAAAACTTTTTTTTTTAAAGCAATTACATGTGCAATCAAGGACTAATTCGCGAGTGAAAACTATACTTCGAATTTTTGGACAAATCTTCAAAAAATATAATAATTGCCAACATCAATGTCATACATGAAATAAAAAACATTGAATGTATTTCTTCTTGCATATTGCAGGTACTTCATTCAAATTTAGACTTTGCCATTCATGTTGATCAGCCTCGGAATTATCAGGAAATATAATTTTCAATTTATAGTTGAAATGTGTTGAGTTCGTTTCTGGAATCTCAATTTCAAAGACAGACAATTGGCCACCATTTTTTTCTGATAAGCTCAACAGTTTCCAAGAAGTTTGGTTTCACTCTTCTCTCATATTTTTTATATCGAAGCACACTGCAATATATCGAGTATTTTTCGGTACAGTTGTATATAGAATCCCGTTTATAATAGTGATTAAAATAAAAATAAATTATTCTGATAAAACAATTTCTGTATTGAAACAAATATATGCTTTCTTCTGAATGAACTGTATAATACTAACTATTTCATCATCGTGAATAACTTTTAAAATTATTTTGGGGGGATGTCAGATGAACCAAAACCTCTTTCACCCCTCTCAGTGTTACTTAAAGTATCAACTTCTCTAATAAGTGTGTAATACTGTATTGTTCACATATCAATTGAGCTATTTTGTCTTCCCTCTTGAAATAAACTTTTTCAGAAGATGAATTATATAACTAAATTTTAATTGTTCCCTATAATCTCGATCTATCAGACCAGCAAAAATGTCTATCCCAAACTTCAAAGATAAGCCAGATCTTGTAGCGATTCTTCCATGAACTTCTGGCGGGAGCTGAATTTTCGACAAACTATCTACGAGTAATCTTTCTCTAGCAGGAATACAAAAATCGATCGGTGTTCACACCCAGCTGAATAAGAAGTTGCTTTTCTGGGAATGTAAGCAGTTTCATCAGTTTTCATAACATTGAGAACCAAAAAAATGTTATATATCAATTGAAAAATATTATTATTTTTCCATTGCTATTCATTTTCATCAGAGTTTTGTAACAGCTCTGAGGGTTGTTAATTCAGTTTGTATACAATAAATGGTGATGACCTGATTTCTTTTACGAGGAAAATATTCAAAATACACCTGCAAAATTACGGAAGACTCAGTTCAAATTCTTATTCAAGTAAATAATAAAAACACCTACCTCAATTTGTTTTACGGCTTCTTTTTTCTCTATCAAATCACTATGTAGTAGTAAACGTTCATAACTGTGTACTGCAAGAAACTCGTTATGGGAAAGCTGTTTTCCTTCGTACATAAATCGATTGGATGCATTTATTATGCAACAAACATAGTATGTAGCATCTCATTATAGGTAAAAGACATTGTTATTGATTCTCTAATGCAACTTCGAAAGAATATTACTTATGTGAAACAAAGGAATTCAAAACAGATTATTACCATTCATTTATAAAATCCTCTATGGCCTATCTATAGAAAAACAAATTACTAAAATTTCTTATTTATTCATTTTAAAAACCACTGAGAGAGTGAACTGCTGAAAAATAGGTTTTTTATAATTGATATTATCTAAACGTCTGAAATTATCAAAAATTACTCATGTTTATTGTTCATCGAGAGGGTAAGCTGTTGAAAATACATATTTATGTATTCATTGCCAAAATAACTTAGCCCCATAAAAAGAATAGATATTTTCCCAAATAGATGTAATGCTACCTCTACCTGGGTTAATTGTTAAAGTTTAGGTAACCCATAACTTTTGACTAACAATGAGATATTGGACCATTGAAACAATTGCATATCGATTATTTGAATCAAAGGCTTTATTGAAATTAACTTTCATAATTTTTAAATCCTCAATGGCTCATATGCGTATTACCCATACTTATATTTAAAATGTTCATTGGCCATAAGGGGCCGACTGTTAAATATATTTATTTGCAATGCCCATTGTTCCATTGGGAGGATGTACTGCCAAAAATACTTTTATATTTAAGTTTCATTCACTTGCTAAGTGAATATTTAACGTATCTAAAATTGACAAATCAATAGATCTTCTCCAAAAAAATATATTTTAAAAGCCCAACTTATTTCTACCTAACTGAAAATAATACTCCTATGGACATTGTGATTTATACTGAATATGATGACATAGTCAAAGTGGACAATTTCCCAAAAATAACTTCCAAATTTTAACCTAAAAACAGAATTGCCTCATTTTTCAAATTTAGAAAGCCCTATTGTGTGAAAAACCTACTAAGTTACCCAATTTTCAAATTTTAAAAGCCCCAATGGTGTGGAGGCATACCAAATATACGGGGCAATGAAAATTACTCACAGGAGAATGAGTAAATATACGATTTGCAGTGCTTGACGTTGAATTCTACAGAAACTCCATAGCTTCACTACTGTAATTTCGGTTTGTAGATGATTATAGTATGAAAAAATTGTTATGTTTATTCCGTTTTCAAGTATGTTGATCGCCAGGCAATCAACATTCTCAAAAACTCGTGGCAAATCATGTTTTTGATATGGAATTCCATTTCTGATAGGGATGCAAATGCCCTTCGAAAATTGAGTTTTATTTTTATTTACGACACTGTTACCCGAAAATTTTTGAATGTGTTTTAATTGAGTGTCTACTATGCCTAATATCTGAATATTATGTAGTTATTATTTTTCTGCAAGCCGTTTATTTTTCAAGCAATTTATATTAATGGTTCCTTTCACGAATTCGTTGATTGGACCGCCACAAACCATCACACCTTCAACATTCATTTAGATTGTAGACGAAGTGATGGGTTAGAAATGTAATTGGAAACCCACTGGGGCGGGAATTATTACACATGTCAAGCCAAACATGTTTTTTGTGATTTGTTCGTTTAGATGGATGATAAAATCACGCTGGTTTGGGTGAACGTTCAAGAACATGAGGGTTGTGTACTCAATCATAGCTCTGACTGTGTTTGGGAGGTCTGGAACGGGGGTTTGTTTAATTGGAAGAATAGGGGCCGTTTCTATTGCAGTTTCGGGTGCTTTGTTGCGCTCGGGGCACTTGCGAGAATGCCGGGTGATGGCCGTCGCAGTTTAAGCATTTTGGCTCTGTGATTTTATTGCATTCGGCGCCTTTATGTTCGGCGCCGCAAAAAGGACCAATAATTTTTTTCCTGACATTTGTTGAACAAATGCCCGGTCCTGCAACATTTGTTGCAATTTTTGATTTTTGGGGTTGAAATAGCTGTTAATGAGGGCTCGCACCTATGCATGCGGCCGTAAATCAATATGCCTTGAGCGATGTTATCACTATAGGAGTCTGGGTCGTGTGTGATTACTCGAATCATCATTGTGGGTTTTTTCCGGGCCCTGGAGATGATTCTCCAACATTTTGTGAAATTTAGGTGATTTTCATTGAAGTGGTCCCTCACATCGTCGTCGGTGTAAATTTTGTCTACATATTTTACAACGTACGACAAGCTAGGACCATTTTGCTGAGAATGCGATTTTTCTTGGGAATTTTTGGTATTAGGAATATAAGTTGTCACTTCAATTGAGGTACAGCCGAAAACGTGGCGTATACGCTTTCTGATCTCGGTCAGTCGACCTGTTCTTTCAATTCGAAGATTTCGATTCTATTGTAATAGGTACGGATTCTATGGAAGTTGTTTCCAGCTACCTCTCGTCGGATAAGAAAACGGTATGCGTGGGCTAGGCTATCTGGCAGATTTTACACTGCATTTGGTTTTGGATCATTTTGTAGTTGAGTTTAAGTGAAAATAGGCATAGAGCCAATTGATGAAAATGAGGAGGCGTTTTGAAATCGCCTGAAACGAATTTGCGGCATATTCATTTTCCTTATTTTCTTTTTGCAATTCTGAATTTGGAGTTGGAAATTCTGGAATTGGGGCAGTATTTGTGGCCTTTTCATAGTTCAATTTGGTAGAATCGTCGTTATTTTCGTTATAAATGGTGTTTTTGTCCCTATCTGGGGACTTAGAGGGCCAGACATGGATCCTTTGTTCTCTGAAAGTTCGTTATTTTTGTCGGGAAATGGAGATAACCTGAAATGGGGCCTAGTAGCAGTGTTTTGCGTTCTTAAAAGTACACTGCACTACTACTACATACGCAAGGTAAAAAGAAAGGTACAACCTGGGTTTGTGTTTCCTAAAGTTGACCAATCCAATTTTTCTGAAAGACTTCAACGAAAATTTGCGAAAGCAGGAATAACTGTCGCGCTACACTCTCGACTGCAAGGCTGGATCAAATCTGTCAGAACGCGTTTCTTTCATAAGCGACACCAGTGGGCGGGGCCAACTCCGTGGGCTGGGCGCACTGAAATCTGAAGCAAAATAATCATTTCTATAATTTTTATTATATTATTTCAAGTTTTCAACCAGAGAAATTGCAAAAAAAAAGGACAATATTTCAGAATGATTTTTTGAAAAAAGAAATTTCGTTCAAAAATTTATTCGAGAATATGCTAAATTGCGCATATCACGACAGTATTTCAATCGTTTCATTCAGGTACCGCAGACATTGATGATCATTGTCTGCTTGACCTACCCTGTACTGATGAGGGGCAATAACCCCGAAACCGGTCTACAGGTGGTCAGCCTGAGTGAAGTGGTTAATATTTATCCATTTTGCAACGAACATTTGCAAAGTACCTTGAAGGACTTTCCACGTTTATCCATCGGATGTCATTCAACGTCCGTCGAGGCATTAGCCAGAAAAACAAGATTTGTTGGTTGTTGACTTTGGGTGGAAGTACCAGGCTGACTTGTTGGTTGTTGACTTTGGAAAACAAGACCAGGCTGACTTGCTTTGTTGCAGTCATTATCTTGTGATTGGTCCTCTGTCTGAATAACTTGAGACTCATCTTCGCTCCCGGAATCGTCTCTCTGTATTGATTTGCATTCGCTTAGTGTTGTCTTCCATTGTGGGCAGGAGAAACAATAACTGGTCGAATAACACATATTTCCTGCGTTCACTTGCAGCCTGACCTGAAGAGCCATTTTTCTGCTTGTTAAGTTCTCTCCGAAAACATGTTCGTAGATTCCCCCACTTGTTTTGGAGTTCTTGTGCTATGGGAAAAACATGAATTAGTATAGTCCTATATCAACATTTTTATACGAGTCTTTACGTTTCATTTTCTATTCCAAATTATTATTATTAGTGTTGTTGATAGCTCATAGAACTGACTTTTTTCCGTAGGTACCTTGCAACGGGAAACAGTTTTCGATCTCTTCATTATGAATTCCTGATTGGAGAAACAACTATAAGAACGATTGCTAAAGATACATGCGAACAAATTTGGAGGTGTCTCAAAGATAAAGTTATACCTATAAAGTTCGAACGAACAAGGCGACGAATTGCTGAAAAGTTTGCAACTACTACACATTTTCCAAACTGTGTGGGTGCAATAGACGGCAAACATATAAGAATTCAAACGCCAAATCGTATCGGTTCTGAATTTATGAACTATCAAAATTTTTTCCTGTGGTTCTGATGGCTGTTGCACATGCGGATTATTGCTTCATTTCCGTTGATATCGGATCGTAGGTAGTGCTAGTGATCCACATGTGTTTCAACGATCGAATTTTGGTCGAAGACTGTACGAAAGTCATCTTAATTTACCTTCCGATCAACCGTTACCAAATGACGACAAAAGGCACACCAATGCCATTTGTTATTATGGTGGATGAGGCTCCTGCAAAGACACACGTTCAACGACAATTTGGACGACCAAAGTATTGAAAAAATAATTTACAAATTTACAAATATCGGCTCAATGGGACAAGAAAAATAATTGAGTGTACATTTGTTTTCATGATCAACAAATGGAGGACTCTGCACAGAGCACTAGATATGGATATTTCATTTTGTGATGCTTTATTAATGGAATATTAATGGAATATTAATGGAATACAGTATGAAGATACACTATATGAATGCCATCTGACCAATACGAATAACACAAATGTAGGTGGGACCCATGCTGGATCAACAACACGAAATTATTTTGTAAACTACTTCACTTCACCTCAAGGTTCAATTCCTCGGCAGTATGAAAAAATATTAGTTAAAGTTTAAATAAGTTAATTCCACGATGCATTAAAATTTTTTATTTACCTTCTGAGGATTTTCCAGCTGGAGTCATTTCCTGTCAGCACGGTACCATTATCGCGTAAATTTCTTCACATATCCAAGAAATCAAATTCCGGTCAGAATGCTCTGGTAGCCCTGTATCAAAAATAGAAGGTCTACTTTGTAATACTTGTATGCACTTTTTCGTCAAATCGCCGTCTTCTTCAAATTCTGAAACAGAAAAATTCAATTTTATATGTTATACAGGTCTCATGGTATATCATTCATTCATATGAGAAAAATATAGGGCCCTTGTGGCAGTGTGAAATATTATTTTTAGACATCGGATTAGAAATCATGTTTCAATACCACTTTCTGTAGCCCAAGCGTTCTTATTTTACGGGAATGAAAATTTACTTCAATACTTTCAATTCTATTTTGCAACACCCTTTATTTTTGAACCCCAAATTTGAGGTATCTGATTCAAAATTAAGAAGGTGAAATCACTTTGCCGATAGGCTGCTCAGATGGATACGGCTATGACGTGAGTAAGGTTCAATTATTGACTTTTCCTAGTTTGTCAAATTGGGCCACTAGAAAAATTATACATCAATTAACTTGACTAGTTCAAAAGTTGGGCGCAGGCTTGCTAAAGACAAAAGCCAAAGACAAACAAAATTAAATAAATGTCACCTAGCTTGTATGGGAAAGCAAATAAATATGCAGCAAATCAACTTAACAAATTTATTCCAGACAATTAGAATATTGACTGGTCATTATAGAAAAACTTTAACAAGTGGGTAAAATTTATGAAAAACTAACAATATTACTTAAAGAGTATAAAAAAATTCAATGAAAAAATTTAAATATTACATGTATATGATAATTTTCTGACCAAAATGAAATTTGAACATTTACAAATAAATCAGATTCCTCCAGACGATGGTGATACCGTATATACCTACAGAGGTCTTCAATGGAGGCTGGTTTATACGAAGATGGTCTCAGCGGTGCGACGACAAAATTGGCCTCAGCGGTACGACGACGAATCTGGTCGTGGGTGGTTATCTATTGATTTTCAGACCCACTTGTTGGCGTGAATTGGTTTGATCTTCACGGACCAGGCTGAATTTGGCGTGCTGTATGACCTCCTAGGGTACCAGTCCTTCTTCTCAGTAGGTGGCTTCACTCCGTGGTATATATCATGCGAAGAAGATGGAAGGAATCAAAATTTGTACAAAATGGTTAAGAACGAAGGATATCCTTTGAACCTCAAGTTTTTATGATTCAAATTTTAATCTAGAGTCAAAAGATAGATGCAAATGATAGCATACAAAAAAATATGTCTCAGTCCAAATATAAGACTGGAAGATAACAGTGAAAGAACAAATCAAGTAGCAATAAAATATGCTATTCTGGTTTTGAATTTCCAAGTTAATTTTAATCATTTAAAAAAAAATCAACAATGAGAAGAAATCAAAACAGAACTAAACAAACCTCACCCAGAACGTTATGTTAAAATTCAGTTGAATTTTGAAACAAAGTAAGATTTGATAATGTGATTCAATGTACCAGAAGAGTCCAAAAAAATTAAATAAGTTAAGGCATTCAAAAAGAAATATAAAAATTTCTTTGAGACTTCACCAGAGAAAAAATATAGTATTTTAAAGCAAAATACTCTAAAGTTGCCAGAGAAAACCTATAGTATTTTAAAGCAAAAATACTAAGGTTGCCAGACAAAAAATATAGTATTTTAAAGCAAGTACCATAGGAAAATATAGCGTTATGAACCAGAATATTAATCAGGCCCTAGAGCAAAATTATACTATTCAGTTGAGATGAGAAGAGAAAGACCAAACGTCTTTCAGTGGGCACAACTCTCTTAGATAAAGATAAAGTTAAATAATTCTTTTTATTGAAGAATTTTCAGAGATAAACCGAAGAGGGAGACCTCACGTCTGTCAGTGGGCACAACTCTCTTAGATAAAGATAATTTCGAAATAGGGCGGCAATTCCCTCTTCGAATCGATAAGCCAGGTAATTGGATGAATTTTCCTGCTCTTGGCGACAAGGTAATAACTGAAATTAATTGATTCTACAACGATCAAAAATCAAATAACCCTCACTGTGAATTGAATGAAGTAAATCGATAAAAGGAACTTATTAAATGTAAATCAAATTTTATGCTTGAGGAATATATTAAACAGACAAGTTAAGCCAGAGGTACAATCCTCTCCAGAAGTAATTCTTTCTCAAGATAAAACCAAAATAATCTCATAAACGTGTAGTTAGAAAATTGAATAAAAAATTGCTTACCAGAGAGCTGTCCTATGAGGTACTGCAGAACTGTCCCAGAATAGTCGAATACACCCTTTGCAATCGGAATCCTTGGAATAATCCCCTGGTAGTGTGAGGTTAGTAAGTGCTTGTCCACTCGAAATCACCAATTATCTGGTACCTAAAAATGGAAAAAGCGTGGAACTGATTTTCAAAAAAAATCAGTCCCCAATGGTCTGAACGGAAACTACGTCAGACACATATACATGTGCCGTAAAATATTTGTCAAAATGGCCGAAATATATTTTTTTGGGTTTTTCTTTACAATCCAAACTACAAATCAACCTTGATAGGAATTAGCCAAAGGGAATATCATATACGATATGTGAGATATAAAATAATATGAAGATAATTTGATCGGAAATTCACTGATTATTCCAAAGGTGATAAAAATCTGACAGAATATCTATAATTGACCTTCAACAATTACCGTCCAAGAATTCGGATATTACAAGCATATAAAAAGCGGGAAATAATTAACAATTCAGCATTGTTGCAAAATAAGGAAAATGATTATACTCCACCAATATCAACTGTGATAGCTATTCAATTTACTAATCGTAACGTACCAGAATCGATTCATTCAGCACACCTGCCTTTGTCGAGGTTCAATCGAAAAAAGATGACGGAACGCCTGTGCTAAATAAAGTTGTATCAAAACATGATTTCTAAACCGAACATTTATGTCTAAAAATAATATTTTCCTCTGACTCTGGTTAGCGCGGAGTAATATGAATGCATTGTACTCATTTCTTCGACTGAACTGTTGTAGAACTAAAAATTGCAGGTCGGCGACTGGCCTAAGATTACAATTGGACATGTTTATGAGTTCCGATCAAAACATTCTCATCCATAATTTGTCTTATTTCGATTAACAAAACAGTTTTTGTCTTTGTCAATCCTACACGAATACGAAGTTTCTACGAACTTCACAGAATCATTTATTTTTTGACAGACATCTTCGGGACTAATCAACGTATTTCATTGACTTTGTTTCATTTATTTTGTAGAAGATGGCTCTGAAGGCCAACTTCAGTGTTTTATTAATATTAATGTTTACCTACATACTTTTTGTACAAAAAATTGAATATAAAATAATAAATACAATTTTCACAAGATAATCTCGGGAAAGTTCTGAGAAAATATGTCACTGAACTATAATTAATGTGACTTCAAACACATTACATTGCTACTTTTTTCTAAGTTGAAGTAATCTTTCTAAGTTGCATTAATCTTTTAACGCTTGGAGGTCGTTAACTTTCCCGTTGAAATCGCTAAGCAACCTATGGACAAAACATTGAAAAATACTAGGCCTTGATATAATTGAGTTTTTTAGCCAAAATTTGACAATAAAATGTTTTTCACTCTGTTATTATGTTGCTTATGAGAGGAACGATTTTTTTTCCATAAGTTTATTCAATCGTTTTTACCTCTAACAGAGAAAATGGCATGAAATTAACTGCGTACACAACAATATTTAGCAACATTATCGCAAGCAATACAGAAAGTAAATGGAATAAAGCATTACATTATATTAGAAAGTAGCCACTTCAAGAATATAAAAAATACCCGGATTCGTCTATTTTCCTGTAGTTTTTATTTGTGGTCTGATGCGCCTGAAAATGGATATTTAGATCAAACAAAAGACACCCACTTCACTAAATGATTTCACTTGAAGAAGCTACTGAATACACGTATCGTGGTTTTGTAAACCCAATTTAGTGAATGTCTTCAGTTTGCTTTAATATAAGATATTCAGATATGTTCATAAAAATTTTAAAATTCAAAATTACTTTTTTTGGACTATTATTTAGACCAAACGGATGAACATTGAATTCAATATACTGCAGAAGGTGTCTTAGATTTTGATGTTTCATCAAGTGGAATTTGATAAAATGCCATTCGAAGGTCAACCGAGCTCAAAAACTCAACATCACGAAGTTTATTCAAAATTAAATCTATCAACGGCATAGGATATGAGCCACTAACTGTAAGAACAATCCTTGGAATTTATTTCCAATTCGAACAGTTACAAAAAATCCACACACAAAATTAAATTATGCGTGAAAGAAGAACAACCAACAGTTTCGATAACATAATGACCCCATTGACGACTATAGGAACCTGAATGTAACCTAGAGCAACCTGACATCGACCATCATCAGTTGTCACTCTGAGAAAATTCTTATATTTAATAGTCAGGTTGAATTTTTGCAGCAACGCACACCCTGAGGCACCCAAAATAGACGAAGAGTTTACCCCCCCACCATTAACAAGTGCATCAATTTCTTCATAAAAATATTAACCTTCAAATAGGGCCGATTATCATTATATTTTTCGGGAAACAAAGGACTAATATTAACTTCTGCAGTTTTTGGAAGCGTCCATGTGCGCGCGGAGGTGGAGTTACTTGCTATTGGTTGGGTACGTCTAGCATGCTATTGGGGGTGCAGACGGCCATGTTGGATGTGCGCGCGATGAAAAAGTGGAGCTACGTGCTATTTGTTGGGTAGGTGTGGCATGCTATTATGGTGCAGACGGCCATGTTGGATGTGCGCTCGAACGTGGACGTGATTGGCGCATTCTATTGGTCAGGACGCGGCCATGTTGGGAGTTCGGTGGCTCGGCCGAGGAACTTTGGTGGTGGTCAGGAGCGGGGAGTGGACGTGAGAGCTATGTGGAACGTTGACGTGAGAGCTACGTGGTACGTGGACGTGAATTTACCACATTTCTACGGATTCACACTGCATTCCTACGGATTTACACGGATTCACATGGCATTTCTATGGATTGACACGCATTTCTACGCATTTCCGAGGATTTCCACGGAATTTCTACGGATTTCCTACGGATTTCTACGGATTTACACGGATTTCTACGAATTTACGCGGCATTTTTACGGATTAACGTGGATTTGTACGGATTCACATGGAATTTCTACAGATTTCTACGAATTTACGATGGTTTTACGTTTTCGTTTTTCCTATAATTTGATATATTTTTTTTCAAGTCTCGAAGGGGTCTGCAGAATTTGTCAACTCTTCGTTTGTTCTCTCCAAAGAACATTGGAAAAATGGTTCTAGAGAGAGAGGCTGGTGAACGATATTCACTATTAGAAGTCGACGCGTGTGTTCAATGACGAGAATAGGAAGTCGTGTTTCCGCTTGCCGGTGATAAGATGATGATGAATTCTTATTCGAGTTACAGAAAACGGCATCCGGTGATAATTATGAATCGACAGGAAGTCGTTTCTGCTAACTGGTGATAAGAATTACGTCAGTGATGATTAATTGTTCTAATTCGAGCCAGTCAACAGGAAACGGCATCCGGTGATAATTATGATTCCACAGGAAGTCATTTCCGCTTGCTCATGATAAGGGAGCAATGATTGTTCTAAGTTAGACAAATGAAATGTTATCAATGACATCATAGTTCTGACTTCAACTGTAAATTTTCAAACTGTTTTTCTACTAGGCTGAATGGGTGTGGCTCAAAAGTAAGGTTATGATACGATCCGAAGGAAACCGATCATGATCTAAAAGTAAGGTTGTCATGAAAACGCATTTTGATTTTAACATTTATTCAAATCGTTTGAATCGTGATTCATAAATATTTTTCCGATGCTTTTCATCCAGAATGGGTGTGATTATGTTCTGGGATTCTTCAATACTCCTTTTGAAGCGACATCGATCAATGGCTAAATACTCCCAAAATTTTCTTCGTGATTTTTTGTAGGCGAATGTGCAAGAAAACATGTAATGGATGTTGTTTTCCTCTCGACAACTGACTTCTTTCATTGTGGCTTATTCAACTTGTATTGATATTTGATGCAAAATTTCCTTCACTAGGTACGCAAACGTCTTTTGCGAAATCTGGACGATGACGACTCCCTGGGTTGGCCTCGTTGTTCTTTTCTGTTTTTCGGCGTTCACGTGATTTGCTGGAGTTAACAGGGTAACTTTGATGTTGGTTTCCCTGAAGATACTCTCCACGATCTTCTTTGGCGTTCACGTGATTTGCTGGAGTTAACAGGGTAACTTTGATGTTGGTTTCCCTGAAGATACCCTCCAGGATCTTCCTTACTTACTCTCTATCAAGACCCAGAGGGGTTGCGATATATAGTTCCACTGATCCAGCATTGCCTCCATCAGTTTTTTTTGGAATATTGTAGAGTGCTTAAGAGTCATTTACCCTTTTTGCGTCCGTATCGTACGGTGCCAGGAATATGTACCTCGAATTATCCGTATCCTCTCCTCTGCTGGTTTTGATCTTCGTTTCATTCATGAAACACTCAACGTCGTTCGTCTTTATAGTATCCGCCATGCTGACTATTGCCGGGTATCTTTCTCTGACTCCTTTTAGATATTTTCCTTCGAGCGCATTCTTACCTACCAGATTTGCGATATCTCAATTGTCACTTGCTATAAGGAGGTTTCCTACTTCCCTACCGGTAGCCTTATAGATAAGTTCGGGCCATTTGACATCCAGTACTTGCCCCAACGCCGTGAAGATTGCCAGGTCGCTTTCGGTTACATTCACGGACTTGTCCTCCTCTTGTTTCCTGCTGTCGATCTCCTCGACGTTGTTCACTTCTTCGCTTATCTTTGTGGAGATAGCTTCAATCTCCCAGACTGCATCTTTTAGTTCCTTATGTGCAGGCATATCCCAAGCTAATTCACACATATTCTTCACTTTTTGTGTGATCCTTCGAATGGTCGCCTTCAGCTGATCGAGGGTTATCTTTCTTCGTTTCCTTCCTACCCTTCGGGCTATCGTCTGAGCGCTTCCTTTTTTGTGATCCGCCTTCATTATATGCTATGCGCCGTGTACTCATTTGGGGACGCGCCTTGTGATAGATCAAAGGGTACATTCCCCTCGTCCTCGTTTCCCGATGTTTTTGAAGAAGTAGCATCTTCCCTTTTCTTTGAGAACAAAGGTTCATTTTTGGATTTCTTATTCATTGGGGATCAGTTCCCTTTCCTTGCTCATTTCAAGTAGAGTCCTTTCGTATTCTTCCCTCTGTGACCGTTTCTCCACTTCCTTCAATTTTTGATCTGTTTCGCTTTGATTTGTGTTTTTTGCATACTTATTCCCACGAGTAGCTAGGGAAAAAGTGGGTCCACCCCTGCAGAGCCCCGCTTGTAGGGGTAATGCTTTCATCTCCGGGAGGTCGCCGCTTTCCCGGAGGCTTCGTTTGCGACCATGTAACGCCTGACCATTCACCTCTCGGTACGGGTTGCATGATACCACAGGTTGCGGATTTTTGGAAGGGTTTACTCCCCAGAACTTTTTTCCCTCACTTTTCACGGATCCTGTGCCTCCTCAGTAATTCCATCTTCTGGACTATCTGAGAGATCGCATGTTTTCATTACAGGCGATGTACCTGCAATGTTTTCATCTTCGTCCGTCCGTAATCTGTTAACGGATCCTGCCACCTGTCCAGATGTGGATGCACCCTCCTGTGCCTCCTCAGTAGTTCCATCTTCTGGACTATCTAAGGGATCGCAGATGGAGATATTTTCACAGCATTGTGTGATGTTTGTCAAAGTACCGAAAGTTATTGTATGCGGGAATGTATGTACTATATAAAAGACAAAGTACTTTTAGATTTGGATGTTTTTTTTCAATAAACATATTAACTCATTTTATAGTTTTATTAGTCTGTCACTAGGTACCGCCAGTTAAAGTTTATCTTTTCCGGCGTACCTATAGGTGTTACAAGATCGATGATGGTTTGTTTACGTTGTGTCTCACTTCAGCCAGAGTTCTTTGCACCTTTGGCTGGTTGACTACTCCGTACTGATGAGGGCCAAGAAGCCTGAAACCGGTATGCGGATTGTTAGGTGAACACGACATAAATTAAACATAATCGAGCTTATCAGAAAGAAACATTTGCATTCAATGTCCATTGATATTTTATGGAAGTATGCATGGATTTTCAGGTGAATATCATTCAATGTTCTGCGTGGTATTTGCCAGGAAAGTAGTTGTTTTTCACCTGAGATCTACCATTTTCTGGTTCAATTTTATATTGAATCCTTTATGTGAAGAAAACCGTTTAATTCGATTTTTCTATTCATTCCACTTCACATGGCACTTTTCTTTCACTATATGCTAGACGGGCTTGCCACCTACTGAGAAGGGATCTTTTATTTAGAAACCTATCGAGGTGGAGATTTTCGGAGTGTTTCTTTCTGTCACTAGGTACCGCCAGTTAAAGTTTATCTTTCCGGCGTACCTATAGGTGTTACAAGATCGATGATGGTTTGTTTACGTTGTGTCTCACTTCAGCCAGAGTTCTTGCACCTTTGGCTGGTTGACTACTCCGTACTGATGAGGGCCAAAGCCTGAAACCGGTATGCGGATTGTTAGGTGAACACGACATAAATTAAACATAATCAGCTTATCAGAAAGAAACATTTGCATTCAATGTCCATTGATATTTTATGGAAGTATGCATGGATTTTCAGGTGAATATCATTCAATGTTCTGCGTGGTATTTGCCAGGAAAGTAGTTGTTTTCACCTGAGATCTACCATTTTCTGGTTCAATTTTATATTGAATCCTTTATGTGAAAAACCGTTTAATTCGATTTTTCTATTCATTCCACTTCACATGGCACTTTTCTTTCACTATATGCTAGACGGGCTTGCCACTCCTACTGAGAAGGGATCTTTTATTTAGAAACCTATCGAGGTGGGAGATTTTCGAGTGTTTCTTTCGTCACTAGGTACCGCCAGTTAAAGTTTATCTTTTTTCCCGGCGTACCTATAGGTGTTACAAGATCGATGATGGTTTGTTTACGTTGTGTCTCACTTCAGCCAGAGTTCTTTGCACCTTTGGCTGGTTGACTACTCCGTACTGATGAGGGCCAAGAAGCCTGAAACCGGTATGCGGATTGTTAGGTGAACACGACATAAATTAAACATAATCGATCTTATCAGAAAAAACATTTGCATTCAATGTCCATTGATATTTTATGGAAGTATGCATGGATTTTCAGGTGAATATCATTCAATGTTCTGCGTGGTATTTGCCAGGAAAGTAGTTGTTTTTCACCTGAGATCTACCATTTTCTGGTTCAATTTTATATTGAATCCTTTATGTAGAAAACCGTTTAATTCGATTTTTCTATTCATTCCACTTCACATGGCACTTTTCTTTCACTATATGCTAGACGGGCTTGCCACTCCTACTGAGAAGGGATCTTTTATTTAGAAACCTATCGAGGTGGGAGATTTTCGGAGTGTTTCTTTCTGTCACTAGGTACCGCCAGTTAAAGTTTATCTTTTCCGGCGTACCTATAGGTGTTACAAGATCGATGATGGTTTGTTTACGTTGTGTCTCACTTCAGCCAGAGTTCTTTGCACCTTTGGCTGGTTGATTTACTCCGTACTGATGAGGGCCAGAAGCCTGAAACCGGTATGCGGATTGTTAGGTGAACACGACATAAATTAAACATAATCGAGTTTTATCAGAAAGAAACATTTGCATTCAATGTCCATTGATATTTTATGGAAGTATGCATGGATTTTCAGGTGAATATCATTCAATGTTCTGCGTGGTATTTGCCAGGAAAGTAGTTGTTTTTCACCTGAGATCTACCATTTTCTGGTTCAATTTTATATTGAATCCTTTATGTGAAAAAAACCGTTTAATTCGATTTTTCTATTCATTCCACTTCACATGGCACTTTTCTTTCACTATATGCTAGACGGGCTTGCCACTCCTACTGAGAAGGGATCTTTTATTTGAAACCTATCGAGGTGGGAGATTTCGAGTGTTTTTTCGTCACTAGGTACCGCCAGTTAAAGTTTATCTTTTCCGGCGTACCTATAGGTGTTACAAGATCGATGATGGTTTGTTTACGTTGTGTCTCACTTCAGCCAGAGTTCTTTGCACCTTTGGCTGGTTGACTACTCCGTACTGATGAGGGCCAAGAAGCCTGAAACCGGTATGCGGATTGTTAGGTGAACACGACATAAATTAAACATAATCGAGCTTATCAGAAAGAAACATTTGCATTCAATGTCCATTGATATTTTATGGAAGTATGCATGGATTTTCAGGTGAATATCATTCAATGTTCTGCGTGGTATTTGCCAGGAAAGTAGTTGTTTTTCACCTGAGATCTACCATTTTCTGGTTCAATTTTATATTGAATCCTTTATGTGAAGAAAACCGTTTAATTCGATTTTTTCTATTTCTCTCAGTTGTTGCACGCCTTTCACAGAGAATGGATGTTGTGAATTCCACGACAGACAGACTTGAAACTTTTGCTAGTTGGACATCTAATTTCCCAAAAGAGAAATTAGCCCAAGCCGGTTTCATTTACACCGGTTCAGATGACATAGCTGTATGTCCAAAATGTTGAATTGAAGGATTCAGATGGGAAGCGGGAGACGATCCTTTGCTAGATCACTCCAAATGGAAACCTAACTGTGCATTTTTCAACGATGGTGATTCATAACTAATCCGAAGAAGAATGTGGAAATTCGATTGGAATCATTCGTTGATTGGCCGAGGAACTAGCCGCGGCAGGATTTTTCTATACCGGTAGAAGTGATCGCGTGAAATATTTTTACTGCGGTCTCGAAATGAAAGATTTGATGTCTGGAGATGAAGCAATGACTCTGCATGAATTGATCAATGATGAATGTGAATTTTGAAAACTCAAGAATCTCGAGAAAAATTCAATTGTCATCACCGCTGAGACTCTATCTTCTGAAATTCGCCTGGAAAATGAAATGAGTGTAGTGTTCATACCATGTAGACATTTAGTTTGCTGTATCAATTGGTCAGTAACATGATGATCGTCCAATTTATAGGACATCAATTTCATCTTTTTTGAAAATTTTTGTTACATAAGGGCAATTTCCAAAATGTTCCCTTCTACATATGTTGATGTTCATGAAATAAATAAGCAGATACATCACAAGTGTTTTCATTTCATACATTTTCAAAGTATTTACATTTTCAAAAGTTTTTCATACCTATAAAAATTCAGACAATAATTGATAACTCATTATCGATGACGTACATCGATAATGCTGTAATGTCCTCAAGGAACGGTGTTATGTGATCCAGAGAGGAGTATACGTTTGTCATCAAACGGACTCAAAGTCAATAGTTGTTCAATAGAATAAACGTTATGGGCTTTGGATAGAATGACTCTTTGTGATTCCATTTTCTGTGTTCGTTCATTCAAACAGGTCAAATAGTCTTAAAGAGTGATTTTTCATTTCACCACATTGAATTTAACCCCCTTGGCTTTTTTCATGCATTTTTGCCCTTCATTCGCAGATGAACTATCAAGATCAATAAAAAAATTATACATTTTTGATCTCAAACCCACTACTTTTTTGTTCATCAAAGGAATGTTATATTTATTGTCTTTGGGATAATCGCGTATCAAACTTATTACCATCTTCTTTGATCGTCTCATAAACGTCATCACAAATAAGTTCAAAAATGAGACTATCAGTATCGGTATTGTCAAGTTTGATGAATATTACCCGATAGAAATATAGCAATAATTTCTTTTTCAAAATCCAGAATTAATTTATCAGACCTGGAAATAAAATTTGAACCTGATTAAGCTCAGAGTTGAAAATTCCATAGTTTATTTATTCATTAGTAATTCATCATTCAGTATCACATTTATTGAAATACAGTATTTCCTGCATATTTGAAGTTCATCATCGTTCATTACCAGGTATCAGATTTCAATTCAATTCCTGAGTACTGAATGGCAAGAAAGCTGATTCTGCAATAGGCAGCGCAATAAATCATGACTCACTCATATTTTTAATATCAATTGAAATGATTGTTTTTGGCTCGGCTCGGTTTTTATTGTGCCTGTTTATGCTGCCAGTCCATGATGACACATCTCCTTCCCTTGGTTTTCATAATTATGCAAGTGTTACTTTTATTAACTCTTTGGTACATACCCTATTGGTTATTGTTCACTTCACTTAGTATTTTTGTATTCTCCATTATGTATATTTTTGGTTTCTGATAGTTTTGATAAACCATAATAGTTTTCACTTCACTTTTTCATTTCACCATACCAGGGTGGTCACAATCACAGTAGTAAAAATGTTTCAACATCTCGCAAGCCAAGCAAGATAATTAGTGGGCACCCTAAACAATTAGGGAGCCAGGGTTTCACAGGGTCTCCCAAGGGAGGGCGGTCTTTGTTTCATTCTTCATAATCAGCCTGCAACAAAAAAAATTCTGTGTTAACAGCAAATAAACTTTTTCCTGAAATATGATTTTTCTCTTCTAATATTTCAATTGTGAGCTAAATGACTATATCTGGTGTAGGTGATTGTTTTTGTTTTCAATATGATTTTTTGTTTATTGAAGTAAACATGGTGTATTTATTCCATGCCGTATTCATGGTTTCCCATAGTTTTTCTCTCCTTAATTTGATACAAGAAGTTTCAGTATTACCAAAAATATTGTTGTTATTTTATTTTTCACTTGAAATTCATTTTTATTCTAAGAAGTGATTTACAACTTTCTTATTATTTTGACGCACTTTTTTTCAATTCTAAAGCCAATACTAACCCAAGTTTTCAATATTTTCAATTATAGCTTTTTGTGCAGTTTTTTAAATACTAGGTGACTTTTATCTTCCAATGAAAATTTTAACAGTAATTTTTTTTATCTTCCTAAGATAGGAAACAATACATATTTTTTTGTTGATTTTTTTTAAATAATAAATAACATGATTGCATGGTATATTTCTGCTTGAATGAGATTTTGTTGAAATATTTCTCCTTTTCCATATTTTTCTCCTATTCTCTTTTCATTTTTATCTCCTTGAGGTATTGCTCACATATTATTAATTCCTTATTTCCTATCCTTGTTTTTTACATTTCGGGATTGACAAGGAAATAAAATACATTAAAGTTAGCATTCATTTGGTCCCTTTGAAATGTTTCTGGAAATAATATATCGGGAAATTACTCAGTTATTTAATATATTTTTCTGAGACATTGTATTGAATCCAGGAAAACACATGTTGCTATTATTGCAAAAACCATATCTCCAATTTTGTGCTTTGTGAAAGTTCATTCTTCAACCAAAAAAAAATTAATTTATTTTATAGTAATATTTGTTAATTCAAAAGTAGTCTTCATCATCTTATTAATAATGTTTCAATTGCACATTTCGAAGTAATATGACCTATTTCTTCACATACAGGAGATTGACACTTTTTCTTTTTCTTCACTCAGAGGAATGAATCTAGGCTCAAAAATTTCCTCAAGTTGTTTTTGCAAAAAAAAATTATCTGATTTTAAATTAACAATTGTTTATTCCGAAGTTTTTTTAAATAGTATTCAGTTGAATGATGTTGATCATCAATATGGGGGAAACATCAACCTGCAGATGGCGGAGTATCATTTTTACGTTTCAAAAATTATTTGTTAACTTCGAAATGTTTTTTTATTAAACATGAACTTTTTCCCATGAATCAGATTGATGCTTCTCGAGTCTTCAGATTTTAAAGTAATCTGCTAGTTTTGTCAACTTTAAAATGATTTTTTTTTCTAAATACGATTTTTTTTATGAAACAGCAAGTTTTGAATTTATTCTAGTCTTTTGCTCAGAAATAAATTTCAGTTCCAATTCATCAAAATATTATTCCTATCTTGAAAGTAAAATCTTTTGTTTCCAAAGAACTTTTTTGTTAATTTCTAATTTATATTGTTGTCTACAGAATAGCATTATTCCGAAGTAAAAAAAAATTATTCAGAAGAAATTTTCCTTCTATTCGAAATAATGTTTAATATTTTTATTGAAATTCCATCATATAAATCACTCACACATTATTTTATTGATTTGAGCTTTGTTTTTGCATGTTTATTTGTTGAATGTATGATATAATTCATTATCGGTGTGAAATGATTTCCTGGTTCTCATTCGAAAATGAATGACTTGAATAATACATTTTTTTAATATTGACTACTCATGGAAAATATTAATTTCGACTTTGAAGACGTTTCCCAATTATTCTCGTACTTTCAACAGAATATACAGAAAAACATTTGTTTGTAGTGAAATAAATTCCATGACCCAACTGGGAAAACTACTCTTAAGAGAAAAATCAATTCGGAATTCATTGTATGTTGCGTATAGATTCGGAAGGAGCCTGTTTCAATTATTTTTATTATAACATGATTTCTCATACCCTATTTACATATTACATTCTAAGCTCTTGGGAATGTTTCAGATAATTCGAATCTAATTTGCATTTTTTCTAATCATGATTCATTTTCTACGTGAATGACCCCTTCATTGCCATTTCGCTATAATTTTACTTCAATTTGTAATATAAGAATAAACGGAACATGTACTGGCAGAAAATGAAGTTCACTGTACGGAAAATAATGTCTTGGAAGCAACTTTATATTTATAAAAACTTAATCTTTCACGTACTCGGCATTTTTTATCACTTCTTGAATTGGGTCAGGTCAGTTCTGCAAATATGCGTCCTGTTTCAGTTAGCAAAGCTAGGATCCAGAAATTATATTCCAATTAACAGAAAGGAATAATAAACTTCAGTTCTTGAATATGAATAGAAAAATAAATCTTCCACAAAAATCTACAAGACTCCACATAAAATTGTACTGATGAAAAATTTCAAGCTCCTCAAATATATCTCTTGTTAATTGTTTTTTTTTTGTTTTTACTGAAGAATATTTTGTTTTGCAAACAATTGATGTCGTCGTATCGTTTGGTGCAATTGTTTATCGATGTTTTCTGTAATCGACTTTTTGTATGATTTATGATGAAATTTTGTGATATTGTCACGCCCTACTTTGGGAGATTCTGTGGAACTCTGGCCCCCTAACTGTTTAGGGTGCCCACTGATTATTTTGCTTGGCTTGCGAGAGGTTAAAACATTTAACTTTTCTGATTGTGACCACCTGGTATAGTGAAATGAAAAAGTGAAGTGAAAGCTATTGTGTTTATTAAAAATATAAGCAGACAAAAACATACATGATGGTGAAAACAAAAATACTAAGTGCAGTAAAAACTCTTGTGGATCATTAAAATTATGAGAAAACGAAAATAACAATGATGAATACAAAAATTACCAACTGAAGTGAACAATGGGGATATGTACCAAAAAACAAATAAAAGTAACACTTACATTATAATGAAAACCATGGGAAGGAGATGTGTCATCTCATCATGGACTGGCAGCATAAACAGGCACAATAAAAAGATCCGAGCCAAAAACAATAATTTCAATTTACATTAAAAATATCGTTGAGTTATGATTTATTGCGCTGCCTATTGCAGAATCAGTGTTCTTGCCATTCAGTACTCAGGAATTGACTTGGAATCCGACACCTGGCTTATGAACGGTGATGGACTCTGAATATGCAGGAAATACTGTATTTCAATAAATGTGATACTGAATGATGAATTACTAATAAATAAATGAACCATGGAATTCTGGGCTTAATTATATTTAAATTTTTATCTTCAGGTCTGATGAATTAATTCTGAATTTTGAAAAAGAAATGATTGCTATATTTATATCGGGTAATATTTTTCCTACTTGATAGATTTCCCCCCTTCAGAAAAACTGGCCTCCAGCTTTAAAAGAATAATATAATTAAGGAGTGCCAGTTGAATAATTTCAACGGGGAGCGGAATATGGAATACAGAACAGTTCAGAATGGGAAAAACCAATAATCATATAAAGTGTATTACAAAAATTGTATATAGGAACAATATAAAAAATGAATATTTCACACACGGGTATGAAATTTAGATTTGTATAATCTCGACTTACGACTCGGAAGGAATCGATATGAATCAAAATATATTTTTATGCCCTACCTAGTGACTGGGCTGATAAATTAACGTACGAGCTACCACATAAAAAAATACAAGGTACCTTGGAATTATCTAGAAACAGCTGTTTTTAGATTACACTTGAGTTCTTGAGAATTACTAAATTTACATAAAACATATACTTTCTGACAAATGGGTAACTTGGTAAAAAATAAAGCTGATATTTCCGGGTTTGGCCCCCTTATCTTTCTTCCACCCTCCGAGGGAAAAAAATCAAACGTGTACTCACTGAGGGTCCCAGAATACTCTAGTATTGTACTCATCCCACTGCCGGGAGAAGTGTCATGCCGTTTTTTCTAATGATAGCGTTTTTTCTTAGTGCTCTGCCGATAAACCACTTGCAGATTATTGAGGCTGCGGCTTCTGTGTTGATGTACAGCTATTCCTCTATTTTGCACAAGACGGCCCTGGTTCCTCAAAATAGCTCGTTGTAAAAAAAACAACTGCTCAGGTGGTGCCTTGTAAACGGCACGTAACGAGGTGGTACAAAAAACCTATGGAAATCATTGTCAGCTATCGCCTACTAAAAAAATGTTGATATTACTGACATGAGATGTTATGAGGTTTTTTCGACAACAAAATCATCCCATATGGAACATACAAAGATGCAAAGACGTCGTACCGTATTGCCACTGTTTACCAGAATTTCTTTCGAACTCTTACGTTCATACGACACCCAAAACAACAAAAGGTTCTCGAGCGAAGTCGATAGCTTTTTTCCTTTTCTCGAGACCGGTCAGAAACTAAATTTCCAATGCCATGGCATACGGTGTACAGGGTGGCGCAAATAAACCGTTACACACCTCCTCTGGGTCATCAGAAAAAAACCAGGAAAAAAAAACAACAACAGCAACAAATTGTTTTGCTCAATCACTCACATCTGGGGAAAATTATCAGGTAGGATATAAGGTCTGGAAGAAAAACCATGTTTTGAGTAATGCTGCGGAAGCGTTTGCCGCAAAGTTGGCTCCAGCCTATGTTCTTTGTACCCTTCATAGGGTGATATCACCATTGGTTTATCAGTTCGTTGATAAGGATGGTAAAAATGTTGGAAAATACCATATAAAGGATTTGAAACGTTATCGAGGATCCAAAGATGAGGATCAGTGACGGTTGTGATGCTATGGTATGAATGCGTGAGGCGAGAATGGCGGCCAGTGAAAGATGTGAGTGATTGAGAAAACAATTTGTTGCTGTTGTTGTTTTTTTTTCTTGTTTTTTTTTATGACCAAGAGGGGGTGTGTAACGGTTTATTTGCGCCACCCTGTACACCGTAGGCAATGGCATTGGAAATTCTGTTTCTGGCCAGTCTCGAGGAAAGGAAAAAAGCTATCGACTTTGCTCGAGAACCTTTTGTTGATCTGGGTGTCGTATGAACGTGAGAGTTCGAAAGAAATTCTGGTAAACAGTGGCAATACGGTACGACGTCTTTGCATCTTTGTATGTTTCATATGGGATGATTTTGTTGTCGAAAAACCCTCATAACATCTAAGGTCAGTAATATCAACATTTTTTGAGTATGCGATAGCTGACAATGATTGCCATAGGTTTTTTGAACCACCCCGTTACGTGCCGTTTACAAGGCACTACCTGAGCAGTTGTTTTTTTTACGAGCTATTTTGAGAAACCAGGGCAGTCCTGTACAAAATAGAGATATAGCTGTACCTCAACCCAGAAGCCACAGCCTCAATAATCAGCAAGTGGTTTGTCGGCAGAGCACAAAGAAAAAACGCTATCATTAGAAAAAACGGCATGACACTTCAGCCGGCAGTGAGATAAGTACAATACTAGAATATTCTGAGACCCTCAGTGAGTACACGTTTGATTTTTCTCCCTCAGAGCGTGAAAGAAAGATAAGGGGGCCAAACCCAGAAATGTCAGCTTTATCCTTTACCAAGTTACCTATTTGTCAGAAAGTATATGTTTTATGTAAATTAAGTAATTCTTAAGAACTCAGTGTGATATAAAAGCAGCTGTTTCTAGATAATTCCAAGGTACCTTGTATTTTTTATGTGGTAGCTCGTACGTTTATTTATCAGCCCAGTCTCTAGGTAGGGCACAAAAATATATTTTGATTTATATCGATTCCTTCCGAATCGTAAGTCGAGATTATACAAATTTAAATTTCATACCCGTGTGTAAAATATTCATTTTTTATATTGTTCCTATATGCAATTTTTGTAATACACTTCATATGATTATTGGTATTTTCCATTCTGAACTGTTCTGTATTCCGTATTCCCCTCCCCGTTGAAATTATTCAACTGGCGCACAAAAAGAAATAGCTTGAGTTTGAACACCTGAAAACACAAAAAAAGTAACAAAATAAAACCCACGGCTTGGCTCTTTCCTCAAGAAAGAAAGGAGTTGTCAGGCAGGTACGTTTCACTGGAAGTGGATAGTTTTCCAGGAAAACGTTTCAAAATTTTTTCTATTCGAAAGATATTGTATACTTTTTTGAGTTTTGCGTTTCGGTTGATTAACAGGGTGGCCCAAATATTCGGATTTGATCTTCGAATCAGTGTTTGCTGATGAATGATAGCTGATGCTGTGTATAGGTGGTGATTGTGAAACAAATTCACGTGTTTCCAATACTATTTTGGGATTCGGTGGTCAGATAATTACGGAATGTTCTTTTGCGTTTCTATTTCATAACGGTAGTTTTCTATGATTCGAGTTGAATAGTGCTTTTGGGAAATCAGGTGATAGAGCCAATATACGTTTGTTGTAAATTGAAATAACTCACAAGCAATATTTGTCACATGCTTGTCACGGTAATTGCTTACTGGTATCGAAGTTTCAGTGATTTTTGTATACAGACTCAGTAAAAGTTTGTTTGTTTACCGAACGTCCCGTATAAGGGGTGATTCAAAGATGTCGTTTTGTTACGATATGGACCCACAGAACCTGAGGACGCATGAAGTGAACTACGAACTGAAGCTGGGGGGAGTTGCTACTAGTACTGCTGACATATGCCAGAAAAGGAAGTTCCTCAGGCGTAAATTAAGGGAAGAAGCCTCCAGGCCTGGCGTGGTTTATACACTGCAGAACTCTTCTTTTGAAACGGAACAAACGGAAATCGACAACAGTATGACATCGCTTACCGAATTGGTGGACAGGTTCAATGGCTTGAGTAACGGAGTGTACAAGAGAATCAAAAGCAGAGGGTAGAGCGCTGCGTATTCCGACTGGCAGTGCTGAACAAGATAACTATCGGGGCAGTGTGCTGATTTCAATAGCGAATTTGGATGAAGAAGCTGATGAAACATATGAGAAGGTTTCGAAAGGAGCTCCTGCAACAAGTCCCTCACAGGCTGGCAGTGTCAGCGTTATCAACAAGCCATATCCGTTGCACAAATGGTCTTTGAAATTTGATGGCACCACATCACAAATATCTGTCAGTTCATTTTTGGAGCAGGTTTGTGAACTCAGCCAAGCACGTAGTTTGACAGGACAGGAATTGTTCCGTTCTTCAGTGAAATAATTCAGTGGGCAGGCTTTGGTATGGTTTAGACATGCCATCAAGAAAGTGAATTCGTGGGATGAGCTGGTAGCCCAACTCAAGAAAGATTTTCTGTCTCCGAGGCACGATAAAGAATTGGAGCAACAGATAGACCGTCGCAAGCAAGGAGAGGATGAACCCGTCATTATTTACATAGCTGCTATGCAAAAATTTATTCGCACGCTTGATAAAAGATGTCCCCAAAGAGGAAAAGTTAGAAATAATCAGGGAGAACCCGCTGCCCGATTATCACATGCACCTAGCTCTGCAGACTATAGGCTCCATTGAGCAGCTTGGTGAAGTGTGTCGAAGCTTGGAGAACGCTAACGTCATGAGAAGAGACGGACACGTATGGACGGCAAGAAGGCATGCCGCTGCAATGGAACCTGACCTCGAGTGTCAAAATTATCCAGTAGATGTTGGCACTCGTGGTTCAGGACGTTCGAGAATCTCAGTTATGTCTCTGCGTTGCTATGGGTGTAAGCAGCTTGAAAATATAAAACGTAAGTGTCCAGAAGTCAGGCTCAAGAAGAAACGTCCTGTATGTTATGGTTGTGTAAAGGAAGGAGTGATCAAGCCCAACTGTCCGGATTGTTGAAAAAATGGAGTAGGAGGAGCTTCGAGGTGGCCGAAGTCCCTCCATTGTTCCAAAAGCCTACAGGTCCGGTGGTGTGTCGACTATAACAACGGGAGCCCCGGCTGAGGACAAAGATTCCAGGTTTTCTCCAACGGAGTGGAACGCATGGAAGCACCTCGTCAAAAAAATTTATTTGGCAAGCCGATCGAATAGACGAACAGTGAATATCGTTAAGGAACATTCCGCAAAGTCGAGTAATAAAACAGTACTGCAAACATGTTGATCGTAAAAAAAGAGACGGATAACAGACCATATATTAAGGTATCAACTTTCGGTACTGAATTCACTGCGCTATTAGATACAGGCGCTAGTCATTTCGTAATAGGTTCGAAGGGACTATACTTGATCGACATGTTTTGTCTATCTCCGGTCCTACTTGTGAAGAAACAAAATGGAGAAATGCGATTTTGCTTTGAGGAAGAAGGTTTTGCTTTTCCTCACGTGGACCACATCCTGAATAAGCTCACAGGTGCTAGGTATCTATCAAGCATAGATTTGAAGGCCGCCTTCTAGCAGGTACCCCTCGAAAAAAAATCTTGTGAAAAAACCGCTTTTGTTATTCCATCAAGAGGTCTTTTCGAATTCACGGTCATGCCATTCGGCCTCAGTAATGCAGCGCAAACGCAGCAAAGGTTGATGGAGAAGATGCTCGGATACAGCCTAGAACTGTTTGTATTCGTTTATCTCGATGATATTATCATCGCAACCCCTAGTTTCGAGGAGCACAACAAGGTGTTGACAGAAGTTCACAACCGTTTGAGATCAGCGAATTTGACAATTAATATAAATGAGTTTGAGTTCTGTAGGTCGTCACTGAGATATCTGGGCTTCTTAGTGAATTCAGAAGGCCTGAGGACCGATCCTCAGAAGGTAACGGCGATGGTCAACTATCCTCGCCCGAATAATGTGACCGAGCTGAAAAGCTTATGTGGGTGGTATAGACGGTTCGTGTCATTTTATTCAGCGTTAACAGCCCCCATGACGAAGGTAGGCGTGAGTCTCAGAAGCTGGAATGGACCGAAGAGGCTGATATTGCATTCAACAAATTGAAAGAATCATCAGTTTCAGCCCCTATTCTAGCTACTCCCGACTTTTCCAAGCTGTTTACGATCCAATGTGATGCATCAGATGTGAGTGTTGGCTGTGTACTCACGCAGGTAAATGGAAGTGAACAGAAAGTAGTGATTGCGTATGCAAGTAGGACCCTAACATCTTCCGAGAGAGATACAGTGACAGAAAAGGAATGTATGGCTGTATTATTCGGAGTTCAGAAATTCCGCTCGTATGTGGAAGGTGTCAAATTCAAGGTTGTTACTGACCACTACAGCTTGCTGTGGCTCAACTGCCCCAAAGACCCATCTGGCCGACTAGCCCGATGGGCGGTCAAACTACAACAGTTCGATATGGAAATCGAACACCGAAAAGAATCGCTCAACGTCGTCCCAGATGCGCTGTCGAGAGCTCCCTTAGAGGTGAATGTAATTGAAGTAGCTAGAACGGATTACCAATATGATAATTGGTACCTCGAAATGTTAGATCAGGTCAATAAATCACCAGATAAATTTCCTGACTGGAAGATTGATGGTGGTATTTTGTATAAACACGTTCCCCTCAGTTATGGTTTTCGATCTAATTTCCCAGAATGAAAGGTGATCGTGCCGAAAAGTAAACGCTCGGAAGTTTTTGAGAGTTGTCATGCTGACCCCCAATCGGCTCATTTAGGAGTATTCCAGACCCTTAACCGTCTCAGAGAACTATACTATTTTCCCAGAATGCTTCAGGAAGTGAAGAAGTATGTGCGAAAGTGCAACGTTTGTGCAGCACAGAAGGTGGAAAACTCTGCGAGACCCGGGTTAATGGGACAACCTAAGAAGGTACATTTTCCATGGCAATATGTGTCCGTTGATATCCTAGGTCAACTTCCAAGATCAAAGGATGGCTTTTCGTACCTGTTAATGGTGTCCGATTACTTCACTAAATACAGTTTACTCCACCCCTTGAAGAAGGCGACTGACCCGCTGATAGAGAAGTTCTTGGAGGACCAGGTGTTTCTCATATACGGGGCTCCTCAAATTCTGGCCTGTGATAATGGTGTCCAGTTTACTGGACATGTGTTCAGGCGCTTGGCAGGAAGGTATGAAGTGAAAATATTTTACAACTGTAAATATCACCCCCAGGTCAATGCAGTTGAACTGGTGAATAGGGTTGTAGGTGCTGCTATTCGATCTTATCTGAAAAATAACGATCATCGATCGTGGGACCGGGAAGTTCACAAGATTGCGTTTGCAATTAGAACGGCGGTGCACGAGGTGACTGGGTACTGACCTAGCTTTCTGAATTTTGGACGGTATGTTCCATCCAAGGGCAGCTTTCATGGGAGAATACAACCTCCTGGAGATATATCCTTCGAAGAAGATAGAAGAAAATATGGCGAAGAAATTGACAAGCTCTCAGATCTTTATTTGGATGTTAGAAGTCGTTTGTCTGGGGCGTACGTCGAAAATTCACGTCAATACAATTTGAGGAAACGCCCTGGGGAAAATTATCAGGTAGGAGATAAGGTCTGGAAGAAAAATCATGTTTTGAGTAATGCTGCAGGAGGGTTGGCCGCAAAGTTGGCTCCAGCTTATGTTCTTTGTACCGTTCATAGGGTGATATTACCATTGGTTTATCAGCTTGTTGATAAGGATGGTAAAAATGTTGGAAAATACCATATGAAGGATTTGAAACGTTATCGAGGATCCGAAGATGAGAATCAGTGACGGTTGTGATGCTATGGTATGAATGCGTGAGGCGTGAATGGCGGCCAGTGAAAGATGTGAGTGATTGAGCAAAACAATTTGTTGCTGTTGTTGTCTGTTTTTTTGATGACCAAGAGGGGGTGTGTAACGGTTTATTTGCGCCACCCTGTACACCGTAGGCAATGGCATTGGAAATTCCGTTTCTGGCCGGTCTCTAGGAGAGAAAAAAGCTATCGACTTCGCTCGAGAACCTTTTGTCGTTTTGGGTGTCGTATGAACGTGAGAGTTCGAAAGAAATTCTGGTAAACAGTGGCAATACGGTACGACGTCTTTGCATCTTTGTATGTTCCATATGGGATGATTTTGTTGTCAAAAAAACCTCATAACATCTAAAGTCAGTATTATCAACATTTTTTCAGTTGGCGATATCTGACAATGATTTCCATAGGTTTTTTGTACCACCTCGTTACGTACCGTTTACAAGGCATCACCTGAGCAGTTGTTTTTTTACAGCGAGCTATTTTGAGAAACCAGGGCCGTCTTGTGCAAAATAGAGCAATAGCTGTACATCAACACAGAAGCCGCAGCCTCAATAATCTGCAAGTGGTTTGTCGGCAGAGCAGTGAGAAAACACCATATCATTAGAAAAAACGGCATGACACTTCACCCGGCAGTGGGATAAGTACAATACTAGAGTATTCTGGGACCCTCAGTGAGTACACGTTTGATTTTTGTCCCTCAGAGCGTGAAAGAAAGATAAGGGGGCCAAACCCGGAAATATCAGCTTTATCCTTTACCAAGTTACCTATTTGTCAGAAAGTATATGTTTTATGTGAATTTAGTATTTCTTAAGAACTCAGTGTGATCTAAAAACAGCTGTTTCTGGAAATTCCAAGGGTACCTTGTGTTTCTTATGTGGTAGCTCGTACGTTTATTTATCACCCCAGTCAATAGGTAGGGCACTAAAATATATAAATATATTTTGATTTATATCGATCCCTTCCGAGTCGTGAGTCGAGATTATACAAATCTAAATTCCATACCCGTGTGTGAAATATTCATTCTTTTATATTGTACCTATATGCAATTTTTGTAATACACTTTATATGATTATTGGTATTTTCCATTCTGAACTGTTCTGTATTCCATATTCTATTCCCCGTTGAAATTATTCAACTGGCGCCCAAAAAGAAATAGCTTGAGTTTGAACACCTGAAAACATAAAAAGCAGAAACAAAATAAAACCCCACGGCCCGGCTCTTTCCTCATCAAAGAAAGGAGTTGTCAGGCAGGTACGTTTCACAGGAAGTGGATAGTTTTCCAGGAAAGCGTTACAAAATTTTTGTCAGCATTCAAAATGAATTCAAAGAATAAACGCTCCTTTTAATGGCTCAGGAATGGTGGTTCCGTCAATAACGCGCTAAGAGTTGGAGTGCCTCCGTTGTTTGCGGCCTCCATTCTAGCTGCGAATTTTATGTAGCTCTCTCTCTTTCTTCTCGCCTTTCTAGGTGTTATGGCTACATTTTCATCTACTTCACTGAGTACATGTTGCTCTGTTTCAGATTTATTCATCCAAGGGGTTTCAACCCTTTTGTTTTCTTGAGCTCCGTCCTTCGCGCAGTAAATGCGTACTAGACATAAATCTAGCTCCGATTCCATCAACATCGTGTCAGTATGGGACAACTCTCCTCCTTCTAGTTCTTCTGCCCAAGACATCATGACCTGAACACTCGTAGGTAGGAGCTCATACCTCATACAATCTCCACTAATGTGGTACTTTTTCATTCTGGCTTGGAGGTTGAAGCACTACTGCCTCACCATTTGACGTACTGCAAGACCGTTACCGGCCCGATGGTTCATCTCAGCCAAGAATGTGTCCTCAGTATATTTCTCTAGCATACCAAAGACTCTCTCCTCCAGAAGTTCCACAAGACTACAGTCTCGGGCGGGTTCGGGAGCAAACTCAACCGTTCCTTCATACTCCTGGGATATAGAGAGGTCTCCGATTTCAACGAGAATACCCTCATGGGGATATCGGACCTGTAACCTAGGTGGCAGCTTCTTCAGATTAGCTAACCAACCTTTCTTTCCTTTTCCGGCTTCAGCCCTACTAATCGCCCCGTCAATCGGATCGGGCGCTGTATCAGCAACCTTCTCTTGCATGAATGTTTTACATATATATTTATTAAAAATTCATTTTATAACTTATCGTTGGGTGACAATAGACGGTTCGTGTCATTTTATTCAGCGTTAACAGCCCCCATGACGGCTCTAACGGAAGGTAGGCGTAAGTCTCTGAAGCTGGAATGGCCCGATAGTGCTTTTGTGAAATCAGGTGATAGGCTCCATTGAGCAGCTTGGTGAAGAATTTTGTAACGCTTTCCTGGAAAACTATCCACTTCCAGTGAAACGTACCTGCCTGACAACTCCTTTCTTCGATGAGGAAAGAGCCGGGCCGTGGGTTTTATTTCGTTTCTTTTTTTTTGTGGTTTCAGGTGTTCAAACTCAAGCTATTTCTTTTTGGGCGCCAGTTGAATAATTTCAACGGGGAATAGAATATGGAATACAGAACAGTTCGGAATGGAAATTACCAATAATCATATAAAGTGTATTACAAAAATTGCATATAGGGACAATATAAAAAATGAATATTTGGGTATGAAATTTAGATTTGTATAATCTCGACTTACGATTCGGAAGGAGTCGATATAGATCAAAATATATTTTTGTGCCCCACCTAGTGATATTTACAGTTGTAAAATATTTTCACTTCATACCTTTCTGCCAAGCGCCTGAACACATCTCCAGTAAACTGGACACCATTATCACAGGCCAGAATTTGAGGAGCCCGTATGAGAAACACCTGGTCCTCCAAGAACTTCTCTATCAGCGGGGCAGTCGCCTTCTTCAAGGGGTGGAGTGAACCGTATTTAGTGAAGTAATCGGACACCATTAACAGATACGAAAAGCCATCCTTTGATCTTGGAAGTGGACCTAGGATATCAACGGACACATATTGCCATGGAAAATTTACCTTCTTAGGTTGTCCCATTAACCCGGGTCTTGCAGAGTTTTCCACCTTCTGTGCTGCACAAACGTTGCACTTTCGCACATACTTCTTCACTTCCTGAAGCATTCTGGTAAAATAGTATAGTTCTCTGAGACGGTTAAGAGTCTTGAATACTTCTAAATGAGCCGATTGGGGGTCATCATGACAACTCTTAGAAACTTCCGAGCGTTTACTTTTCGGCTCGATCACCTTTCATTCTGGAAAATTAGATCGAAAACCATAACTGAGGGGAACGTGTTTATCAAAAATACCACCATCAATTTCCCAGTCAGGAAATTTATCTGGTGATTCATTGACCTGATCTAACATTTTGAGGTACCAATTATCATGCTGGTAATCCGTTCTAGCTACTTTAATTACATTCACCTCTAGGGGAGCTCTCGACAGCGCATCTAGGACGACGTTGAGCGAACCTTTTCGGTGTTCGATTTCCATATCCAACTGTTGTAGTTTGACCGCTCATCGGGCTAGTCGGCCAGATGGGTCTTTGAGGCGGTTGAGCCATAGCAAGCTGTAGTGGTTAGTAACAACTTTGAATTTGACACCTTCCACATACGAGCGGAATTTCTCAACTCCGAATAATACAGCCATACATTCCTTTTCTGTCACTGTATATTTCCTCTCGGAAGATGTTAGGGTCCTACTTGCATACGCAATCACTACTTCCTGTTTACTTCCATTTACCTGCGTGAGTACACAGCCAACACCCACATCTGACGCATCGCATTGGATCGTCATCAGCTTGGAAAAGTCGGGAGTAGCTAGAATAGGGGCTGAAACTAATGATTCTTTCAATTTGTTGAATGCAATATCAGCCTCTTCGGTCCATTCCAGCTTCTGAGACTTACGCCTACCTTTCGTTAGAACCGTCATGGGGGCTGTTAACGCTGAATAAAATGACACGAATCGTCTATACCACCCACATAAGCCTAGGAACCTTTTCAGCTCGGTCACATTATTCGGGCGAGGAAAGTTGACTATCGCCGTTACCTTCTGAGGATCGGTTGTCAGGACTTCTGAATCCGCTAAAAAGCCCAGATATCTCAGTGACGACCTACAGAACTCACACTTATCTATAATAATTGTCAAATTCGCTGATCTCAAACGGTTGTGAACCTCTGCCAACACCTTGATGTGCTCCCCGAAACTAGGGGTTGCGATGATAATATCATCGAGATAAACGGTTCTGGCTGTATCCGAGCACCTCCTCCATCAACCTTTGCTGCGCATGCGCTGCATTACTGAGGCCGAATGGCATGACCGTGAATTCGAAAAGATCTCTTGATGGAATAACAAAAGCGGTTTTTTCACAAGATTTTTCTTCGAGAGGTACCTGCCAGAAGGCGGCCTCCAAAGCTATGCTTGATAGATACCTAGCACCCGTGAGCTTATTCAGGATGTGGAAGAGGGTAGGCATCCCTTTTCGTGATTTGTTCAAACTTCTTCCGTCAAAGCAAAATCGCATTTCTCCATTTTGTTTCTTCACAAGTAGGACCGGAGATGCCCAAGGGCTCGAAGATTCACATACCATTCCCAAAGCTAATCAAGTTCCTTACCAAGAATATCCAGCATATAAGGAGACATATTGTGATGACGCTGTTTCACTGGCTCGGCATCACCAGTATCAATTATGTGCTTCATCAAGTTGGTTCTTCCTAACCTCGTACCTGACACCCAAAATAACTGCTTGAACCTTTCAACAACATCATCCAGTGCGACCTGCTGTTGTTCATCCAGTTGAGCACGTGACTGAAAGACATCTGCTGGATGGAATTCACACACATCCAGGCAACCATGCACACAATCCAATAGTATACCATTCTCGCCCACGAAATATGCATCATTAACATAATCTATCACAACTCCAAACATCGTACAGAAGTCGCTACCTAAAATGAGGCTATGAGAGAGAGATGGTACAATGAGGACCTTCAATATTTTCAGCATGTTTCCTACTTGTACAGGTAACATCACGAAGCCAGTTATTTCCTGCGAAGTCCCATCGGCCGTACTGATGCTTAATTCATCACTAGCTTGCGCAGATAGACAAAACATGTCGATCAAGTATAGTCCCTTCGAACCTATTACGGAATGACTAGCGCCTGTATCTAGTAGCGCAGTGAATTCAGTATGGAAAGTTGATATCTAAATATATGGTCTGTTATACGCTTTTTTTTTTCACGATCAACATGTTTGAGTGCAGTACTGTTTTATTACTTGACTGTGCGGAATGTTCCTTAACGATATTCACTGTTCGTCTATCCGATCGGCTTGCCAAATAAAAATGTTTGACGAGTTGCTTCCATGCGTTCCACTCCGTTGGAGAAATCCTGGAATCTTTGTCCTCAGCCGGGGCTCCCGTTGTTATAGTCGACACATCCCCGGACCTGTAGGCTTTTGGAACAATGGAGGGACGTCGGCCTACTTTGAAGCTCCTCCTACTCCATTTCTTCAACAATCCGGACAGTTGGGCTTGATCACTCCTTCCTTTCCTCAACCATAACATACAGGACGTTTCTTCTTGAGCCTGGCTTCTGGACACTCACGTTTTATATGCCCAAGCTGCTTACACCCATAGCAACGCAGAGACATAACTGAGATTCTTGAATGTCCTGAACCACGAGTGCCAACATCTACTGGATAATTTTGACACTCGAGGTCAGGTTCCATTGTAGCGGCATGCCTTCTTGCCGTCCGTACGTGTATGTCTCTTCTCATGACGTTAGCGTTCTCCAAGCTTCGACACACTTCACCAAGCTGCTCAATGGAGCCTATAGTCTGCAGAGCTAGGTGCATGTGATAATCGGGCAGCAGGTTCTCCCTGATTATTTCCAATTTTTCCTCTTCGGGGACATCTTTTATTAAGCGTGCGAATAAAATTTCCATACAGCTATGTAAATAATGATAGGTTCATCCTCTCCTTGCGTGCGACGGTCTATCTGTTGCTTCAATTCTTTGTCGTGCCTCGGAGACAGAAAATCTTTCTTGAGTTGGGCTACCAGCTCATCCCACGAATTCACTTTATTGATAGCATGTCTATACCATACCAAGGCCTGTCCACTGAATGATTCCACTGAAGAACGGAACAATTCTCGTCCTGCTTGGATGAGTTCACTAACCTGCTCCAAAAATGAACTGACATATATTTGTGATGTGGTGCCATCAAATTTCAAAGACCATTTGTGCAACGGATATGGATTGTTGATAACGCTGACACCGCCAGCCTGTGAGGGACTTGTTGCAGGAGCTCCTTCCGAAACCTTTTCGTATGTTTCATCAGCTTCTTCATCCAAATTCGCTATTGAAATCAGCACACTGCCCCGATAGTTATCTTGTTCAGCACTGCCTGTCGGAATACGCAGCGCTCTACCATCCATATGAGCTACTCTGCTTTTGATTCTCTTGTACACTTCGTTATTCAAGTTATTGAACCTGTCCACCAATTCGGTAAGCGATGTCATACTGTTGTCGATTTCCGTTTGTTCCATTTCAAAAGAAGAGTTCTGCAGCGTATAAACCACGCCAGGCCTGGAGGCATCTTCCCTCAATTTTCGCCTGAGGAACTTCCTTTTCTGGCATATGTCAGCGGTACTAGTAGCAACTCCCCTCAGCTTCAGTTCGTTGTTCACTTCACGTGTCCCCAGGTTCTGTGGGTCCATATCGTAACAAAACGACATCTTTGAATCACCCCTTATACGGGACGTTCGGTAAACAAATCAACTTTTACTGAGTCTGTATACAAACATCACTGAAACTACGATACCAGTAACAATTACCGTGACAAGCATGTGACAAATATTGCTTGTGAGTTATTTCAATTTACAATAAACGCTCTATCACCTGATTTCCCAAAAGCACTATTTAATTCGAATCATAGAACACTACCGTTATGAAATAGAAACGCAAAAGTGCATTACGTAATTATCTGACCACCGAATCCCAAAATAGTATTGGAAACACGTGAATTTGTTTCACAATCACCGCACCTATACACAGCATCAGCTATCATTCATAAGCAAAAACTGATTCGAAGATCAAATCCGAATTATTTCGAATATTTGTGCCACCCTGTTGATCAACAGAAATGCAAAACTCAAAAAAGTATACATTTGCACCATCAAATCAACATCATTATCAAAGTCATGTGCCACCCCGTACATATGGCGCTAACCTGGCTTTCTAATCTAAATTATATTTTCCAAAAAAATTCTATATCTTCTCTGGATACAAAAAACGAAGGAAACTGTACCGCAAATTGACCAGAACCGCTGAGACGGCACAAAAACTAACGATGTTTTTCAATAAACGCCCAAAGCGATAAAAATTATTCCTGCAATTTAAATGGAGATTAAATCAATTGTTTTGCAATCGGTGTGTTAGCAATCAAAATGAATTCAAAGAAAAAACGCGACTCCTATGCTGCTGTTCTGTCTTCCAAGGAAATGGGTAGGTTTGAGGGTGAAATTAAATAGCTTAATCATGTATTCTATTCGAAAAATATTTTTTCGAAACGCCCTGACGTTGAGGTGCCAATTTTCTAACCTTTTCCTGGAAAACTATCCACTTCCAGTGAAACGTACCTGCCTGACAACTCTTGAGAAGAGAGCCGGGAGTGGGTTTTATTTTGTTTCTTTTTTTTTGTGTTTTCAGGTGTTCGAACTCAAGCTATTTCTTTTTGGGCGCCAGTTGAATAATCTCAACGGAGACGGGAATATGGAATACAGAACAGTTCAGAATGGAAAATACCAATAATCATATAAAGTGTATTACAAAAATTGCATATAGGAACAATATAAAAAATGAATATTTTACACACGGGTATGAAATTTAGATTTGTATAATCTCGACTTACGATTCGGAAGGAATCGATATAAATCAAAATATATTTTTGTGCCCTACCTAGTGACTGGGCTGATAAATAAACGTACGAGCCACCACATAAAAAATACAAGGTACCTTGGAATTATCTGGAAACAGCTGTTTTTAGATTACACTGAGTTCTTAAGAATTACTAAATTTACATAAAACATATACTCTCTGACAACTAGGTAACTTGGTAAATGATAAAGCTGACATTTCCGGGTTTGGCCCCCTAATCTTTCTTTCACGCTCTCAGGGAGAAAAATTAAACGTGTACTCACTGAGGGGCTCAGAATATTCTAGTATTGTACTTATCCCACTACCGAGTGGAGTGTCATGCCGTTTTTTCTAATGGTAGCGTTTTTTTCTTTGTGCTCTGCCGACAAACCACTTGCAGATTATTGAGGCTGCGGCTTCTGTGTTGAGGTACAGCTATTTCTCTATTTTGCACAGGACTGCCCTGGTTTCTCAAAATAGCTCGTTGTAAAACAACAACTGCTTAGGTGGTGCCTTGTAAACGGCACATAACGGGGTGGTACAAAAAACCTATGGAAATCATTGTCAGCTATCGCCTACTCAATTTTTTTTTGATATTACTGACATTAGATGTTATGAGGTTTTTTCGACAACAAAATCATCCCATATGGAACATACAACGATGCAAAGACGTCGTACCGTATTGCCACTGTTTACCAGAATTTCTTTCGAACTCTTACGTTCATACGACACCCAGAACAACAAAAGGTTCTCGAGCGAAGTCGATAGCTTTTTTCCTTTTCAAATCAATCAATACACCATAAATACACCATGTTCACTTCAATTGAAAAAAAAATTATATATTGAAAACAAAAACAATCACCTACACCGGGTATAGTCATTCAGTTCACAAATGAAATAATAAAAGAGAAAAAAAAATATCCCAGGAAAAGTTTATTTGCTGTTAACTCTTGAATTTTTTTGTTGCAGGCTCATTATGAAGAATAAAACCTCCAAGAACGAAGACCGCGCCTCCACCATAATGTCACGCCCTACTTTGGGAGACCCTGTGGAACTCTGGCCCCCTAACTGTTTAGGGTGCCCACTAATAATTTTGCTTGGCTTGCGAGAGGTTAAAACATTAACTTTTCTGATTGTGACCACCTGGTATAGTGAAATGAAAAAGTGAAGTGAAAGCTATTGTGTTTATTAAAAATATAAGGGGACAAAAACATACATGATGGTGAAAACAAAAATACTAAGTGCAGTAAAAACTCTTGTGGATCATTAAAATTATAAGAAAACGAAAATAACAATGATGAATACAAAAATTACCAACTGAAGTGAACAATGGGGGTATGTACCAAAAAACAAATAAAAGTAACACTTACATTATAATGAAAACCATGGGAAGGAGATGTGTCATCATGGACTGGCAGCATGAACAGGCACAATAGAAAGAACCGAGCCAAAAACAATCATTTCAATTTATATTAAAAATATCGTTGAGTCATGATTTATTGCGCTGCCTATTGCAGAATCAGTGTTCTTGTCATTCAGTACTCAGGAATTGACTTGGAATCCGACACCTGGTTAATGAACGGTGATGAACTTTGAATATGCAGGAAATACTGTATTTCAATAAATGTGATACTGAATGATGAATTACTAATAAATAAATGAACTATGGAATTCTTGGCTTAATTTTGTTTAAATTTTTATCTTCAGGTCTGATAAATTAATTCTGAATTTTGAAGAGGAAATTATTGCTATATTCATATCGGGTAATATTTTTCATATTGACAATATATACCGAGTGATATATGATATGAGAATAATAAAATATATACATATATGGATAATTAGTTGGCTGACAAATGGAAGTTACCTGTAACACTGGGTGAACGTGGAAGAATATCCCAAAGTAGGATTGAACGTTAACCTGTGCTGAAGTTCTCTTGAAGTA
Organism: Gonioctena quinquepunctata; assembly: GCA_018342105.1. Classification (NCBI taxonomy): domain Eukaryota; kingdom Metazoa; phylum Arthropoda; class Insecta; order Coleoptera; family Chrysomelidae; genus Gonioctena; species Gonioctena quinquepunctata. The sequence goes on along the minus strand of JAFIRS010003088.1, from coordinate 96,131 downwards.
TTGCCGAGAGAATAAATGAGTTGGTATTATAATGTGGTATATGAATATTTTATGATATATGAATATTGATTATGTGAATAGAATATAATATTTTTGCATGAGTGGAGAATTGGTAAAATTTTAAAAAGGAAAAGGAATTTCAGTAAATAATTTTTTTAATTAAAAAAAAAATGCAAAGTTATTAAAGTAGTAATAGGAAGTCGATGAATAGGTGATGAACAGTTAAAACTTTCTAAATATGCACTTGAAATGCAAAACAGAACATTGGCGAAAAATATTCGTGTCAAAGAGAGGATCAGAAGGTCTAAATTGCTGATTATAAATTTGAATAATAATGTGATTGAAGTACACACATCAGTGTTTCAATTTAGGAGGTGACCAGGAGGCGCGAACGGATATCTAACATTTTCAAATTGATATTTGACATTAGATCTATCGTTCTTGGCCGATTGCAGGTTTTTTCTCTCATATGTTTTGAATTTCGGGTCAACAATTGGTAGCTATGATGTAGATAAAATCGTAATTTGTTGAAATAAATTAATTTTTTTGGTTGCGCATAGGGGTATTTTTCGTGAATTTGAGGGAAAACGTCTGAACACACTGCCTAGTCAATAGTTTCAGAGCTGCTGCCTATCTAACAGCCCTCTAAATATAGACTTTTGAGAAAATGTTTCTTGTGTGGATTAGCCAACCATCAAATTCAAAATGATTCTTGAAAGAAGAAAAACTATTTCGTATTGATGATTTCCAATTTGATAATCCCGGCCAATTGCATAATATTTTCAGAAATAGATTATGGAAATGTAAATATGTGATAATAATAATAATGATAATCTAGTAGGGAGGTTTTGGGAGTAATTAAGCAATGTTTTTTTTTATTCAACAATGGATTTTTGCAATTAATTTAAAAGTTTGATTTAAAATAATATAAAACAAATTTTTCGTTCATTTTTAAAAAACGTTTTGGGTTCTTTTTCGAAATATGTTTAATGCTTATTATTGGGCTTAGTGCCATGTAGACGAATATTTCATTTTATCTGGCAGATTTTTCAATAAGTTTTTGTTCGAAATAGAAAAAAAAACTATTTGTGCTGTGAGATAATTAGATATAACTATGTGGATATGATGCAACTGCATAATAACATTTTGATTCTGCCCACTTTTTCCTTTCACTTAAAAATGTTATTGATTATTTTCTTGTGGAATGAACATTCTACTTGAAAATGAATATAGAAACATGTAATATAAGCTGCTTTCATAGACGAATAAAATATATATTGAATAGAACTAAAATGTTTTTAGTAATTTTTCAATGGTTAAAGAATATGGATAATGTCCTTTTTTAAGAAGTTATATGATTAATCATCCAACTAGTTTTTTAGGAATACCTACTGCGAATTATTTTTCTGTTTCATGTTACATTGAGACCACGGAGGCACGTCCTGGCAGCAGGCACTGACACAAACCAGAAGGAATGGCCCATCTCCAGAAACAACCCAGAGCAGCATGGCATTCCAGTTATCCCATTGCAAACATTGAACTCTGCAAGGAAGGCATCCACCCCCTGTACAGAAAAATGGTTTAGTTAATGGAAATATTGAACCAGTCACATAAGCTAGGACTAGAAGACGAACATCCCAGAGCCATTGCAGAACCTGATGGTATGAGTGTTCGGCAATTCTTTTGTTCCTCAAGAAATATGGGCTGCGCCGGCTAGCCATATATTCGGAGCATGAAAATAAAAGAAAAGCCTATCCACCTTCTTGTTGAGTGAGAAATGTATGATAAAACCGAACCTTTCAATCAGTAATATTCCTAAATATTTATTTATCAAAAATAATGCCTTCCTCAACCTCATTCTGGCCATTGAGTTTGGACATTGAAATTTATACATACCTTGAATTTTATTTCAAAATTCAAAACTGTGAAAAACTATTCTCTTCTCGAAAATCTTGTAATTTAGAATTCCTTGATTTCAAGAAATTTCGAATAACTTTATTCGTAAAACTTGTGAATAATAGCTTATAAGAAAACTACTTCTACTTTACTAACTTTCCTATTTCAGGAACTTCTTTTCCAGAAAAATGAAAAGAAATACTCCAGATTCAAAATTCAAAACTGAAAAAGTATTCTCTTCTCGAGAATCTTTCAATGGCCATTGAGTTTGGACATTGAAATTATACATACCTTGAATTTTATTTCAAAATTCAAAACTGTGAAAAAGTATTCTTTTCTCGAAACTCTTGTAATTTAGAATTTCTCGATTTCAAGAAATTTCGAATAAATTTATTCGTAAAACTTGTGAATAATAGCTTATAAGAAAACTACTTTCACTTTACTAACTTTTCCATTTCAGGAACTTCTTTTCCAGAAAAATGAAAAGGAATACTCCAGATTCAAAATTCAAAACTGTGAAAAAGTATTCTCTTCTCGAGAATCTTGTAATTTAGAATTCCTCGATTTCAAGAAATTTCGAATAACTTCATTCATAAAACTTGTGAATAATAACTCATGAGAAAACTTCTTTTACTTTACTAACTTTTCTATTTCAGGAACATCTTTTCCAGAAAAATGAAAAGAAATACCCCAGATTGGTAGGTATAACTCCCTACATGAACCTTTCCGTTTCGAATATAAAAATATTTTTTAGAGCGAAAAAATCTAAGTCATCATTTTGCCCTGATAAATTGCCCTGAGATTCTCCTTAGGTTCAGCATTTGGGTCTTTCCCCAACCTACGGATCACTCCAAAGTACTAGCTACGCCAATAAAAAGACACAAGTTAAGTCTTCTAACAATTTATTGAATTTAATCGCGCCTAACCCTCTGATATTTCTAGCCACACGATATCAGGGCCCGTCCTACCCACGCGGGTGTTGCAACGATTCACTGCCGCCAGATCTGAACATGCATGAATATTCTCTCGTGAAAATAAACATCAGAGTCCGGGTAGACCTCGTGATCAGCTGTACCCCTATTCCAGTTTGGCTGTCAAGGCCAATGGCGATAACCACGGTCGACGGATTGGAAAGGTATGACAGGAATTTTCAGGTGAATATCTTTATTCAACTTCGTCCTGGTAGCTTCTACTTCTTCTGCTTGTTGTCCACTTGATGAAGTAATCTCTATCAGTAGTATGAATTAGGCGAAAGTCTATATGCAACCCGGATGTAGAATCGTGAAAATAATCCAAAATATCTCATATGTCCTCGTACGAAGCAGCTAAAAATCATGTATTCGTCCAGAATAATACGGAAACAACGGAAAGTCGCTATGAAGTTCCCCTGCCTTTGATATCCAAATAATCCCAAAGACTAAGAACGCCTGTTGGCTCGATACTCGAATTCCCATCCAGAGGAATCCACGTAGCCGTTTAAAAACGCTGAAATTTGTAGAATCATTTGTATTGGAGCTAATCCCGATTTACTTGTTGAGATTACAACTTTCGACTGCAGATAACTAGCCTCGAGTTACACCATGCCCCCCTCAAGGTTGAGCGCCCATGGATAGTAAATCCCCTTCACGTTATGTGTGAACGAGATTCACTGTCCACTTCCATCCTCCCCCGCTCCTCCTCGGAGCGGTCCTCAACTCGCAAGTGGCACGTTTGCGAGATTGAAATCGTACCTCCTGTGGTATGAAGTCAGCCTCTGAGTGCTTTAAACCCCTTGTTATCTGATTGTTGTATGTTTACCTGACTTGTGATGTGTGTGCATGGTGGTGATGTACCTGATGGGTGTGTGAGTGTAGGGTGTGATATGGGTGTGTTTTGTATTGAGTTGTTACTCACCTGACGCGCAGGAGTGCTACTCTTGGTGGTGGACGGTTGTTCTGGTAGACTGGTCGCATATACCTTTCTCTAAACCTGGAATCGTCCAGGTTTAGGTTCGCGAGGATGTCTTGTATTACCGGGTTCGTGTGGGTATCCATCTTCAGGAACGTCGCGGTGGCGTGGTTCCGAAGATGTTCGTCAATGAAGTTCGGATTGACATTCAGGTCCCTGTAGATAAATCTATTCGGGACGTATCCGGGAGCGTTCACTGCCATTCTCAGACTCACGTTCAAGAATGGCTGGATCTTGGTCCTGTATGTTGGTGCGCATTGACCCCATGCGGCAGATGCATACAGGATGATGGGAGGGAGGATGGTCCTGATAAAGAGCAGCTTCAACTGGAGGTACATGTTGCTACTGCGTCCTATGAGGCGGTAGAGGTTCTTTCGGGCTGCTTTCGCTAGTCCGAGCCTCCGATCTACGTGTTGCCTGAATGTCAATCTTTTGTCCAGGGTGACTCCAAGGTATTTGGTCTCGTTTGCCCATGGCATTCGTTGGTCATTTATGATGACGTGTCCTGACGGTGTTGTTCGCCTTCTGGTGAAAAGTATAGCTTGGCTCTTTTCCCCGTTGATCTCGATTTCCCATAAGTTGAACCAGTCCTAGAGCTTGTCTGCTTGATCTTGCAGGTATCGGGTTACTTGCGTTGCGTTCACCGATCTGGCCACTAGGGCTGTGTCGTCCGCGTACAGCGCTAGCTCGTTGAAGTTGTCAGCAGACTTTGGGATGTCCGCCGTGTAGATGGAGAACAGGTGTGGAGATAAAACTGCGCCTTGCGGTACTCCTGCTTCTAGGGTCCTCACTGCTGAGAAGTCGCTGCCAACTTTACATTGGCACCGCCGTCCCCGCAGAAAGGAGTCTATCAGCTTCACCATGAGAGTGGGGTATCCAAGGTCTGCCATTTTGGTGATTAAGCCATCGTGCCAGACCCTGTCGAAGGTCTTGGAAACGTCTAGGAATAAGGCTCATGTGTGGTGTCCTCTGCCCAGGTTGAAGCCTGTTACGGCAAAGTCCACTATCCTCAGGACCTGCATTTCCGTAGAGTGTCTTCGTCGAAAGCCGAACTGCTCGTCTGGTAGGACGTTGAGTTCTTTCGTTAGCGGTTCCAATCGTCTCTGGATGACTCGCTCTGCCACCTTGCTCATCGAGGGTGTGAGGCTGATGGGTCGGTGGCTTTGCGGTATCAAATGGGCTTGGGGATCATGATGACCGTGGCTTCTTTCCATGGTCGTGGAGAAAAAGTGTCTGAGCCTGAGCACTGCATTGACGATATTGGTCAAGGCAGCAATTCTTTTTCTCGGTAGAGCTTTTAAGGCTCTATTCGAAATTTGGTCTGGTCCGGGTGCCTTGCGGGTAGCAAGGTTTCGGATGAAGTCTTTGATTTCTTCTGGCGAAGTTCTTCTGACAGTCTGACTGGCTCGTGTTTCCATGTCTTCCACCTCGTCGGTTTGGTTGACCTGGTTGTCTCTACACTGGCGGTCGAAGGCGTCCGCAAATGCTTCTGCCTTTTCGTTGTCAGTGTAGACCAGGTACCTCTCTCCGTGGAGTAGCGGGCATGGTTTCCTTCTGCCTGGTCGAAGTACTCTCTGCATTCTGCATACAGAGTTGTCTTCTGTGCTCATTTCTGTCGTCCTGTTTGTCCATTGCTGGGTTTGGTGAGCTTTGAGTTCCAGCCGCAGTTGCCTGCCTGCCTGGTTCATTCTCCTCTTATCTTCGGGGGCCAGTGTTCTCTGGTATCTCTTTTTCAAGCGGCGCCTGTTCCTAACCTCTGGGGTTAGTGCTAGTTGGAAGTTGAATCTGGTTGCTTGGGTGGTCTTGGAGCTGCGTTCTATGGATTCCTGGATGGTTTGTTGCTCTTTCGAAGTTTGTCTTTGTGTGTATTTGTAGGATGTGTCCTATGGAGTCGTGTATGATTCTTTGGAATCGGTTCCAGTCGGTGGTCTTCCTGGTAGCTGGTTCCTCAGGTTCCGCGTCTCCCTCTCCTATTGTTAGTAGGATTGGGTTGTGGTCTGAGGAGCCTTCGTCTAATACTTCCATCTCAGTGTTGGCTGGGATGGACTGTATCAGCGCTATGTCTGAGATGTCTGGTGTATGGTTTGGTAGGTGGGTTCGAAGGGGGCTACTACTTCGATGTCGTTGTAGACGGCCAGTTAGTTGTCCAGATTTTGGCCTCGTGGATTGTTGTTTCTGCCTCGAGTTGAAAAAATGTGATTTATTTTATCCTTTAAAAAATTTTGCCAATAGGCTCCGCCCACCAAGCTTCCCCCTCTGATTGGTCTTTCAGTTTGCACGACTATCGAGACGTGACTCCCTCGAGTTCAGATTCACTGGATTCGCAAATGAAATTATTTCAAGTTCGAAATTTTTTCGAATGGAACTATTTTTTTTTTCGGGATTTTTTTACAGTAATTTACTTAAAAAGCGATAATTACTGACAATGGACGTACCTGTTCGAAAACATCTGTCCTGGCAGATCACATTGGGGCACAGTCAACATTATCCACACTCCATCACCAAAAACACAATCGATGCAGCCTCCATATACGTTTTTGCATAAGATGAAGTTCCAAAGCGTGCAAACTCAGCTATTCCCAAATTCCTAACCACAGAAACCCGAAACCAAACACAAACGGTTAACAGGTTGAAACATCTGTCGTCTGTCATTCTGTCATCTGTTGCCGTCGTTCCAAGCTATTCACGACTCAAGGTGTGATCAGTGGGTGGCGCATCGCCAGCGACCATTTACAAGCCGGCTGTGTGAGCTGACAGTTAGTACAAGCTACGAACGAACCAACCCAGAGGGACAGCAGCCAAGGCCATTTTCATTTCGGGCTACAGTCGTCTTCCGTCAGGCAGAATCCCCAAATGTTCCATGTGGGGGTGCAACGGCTTCGACTTCAGTTAAATCGCTCGAAGCCAGAAGAAGAAGAAGAAACAGACCCAACACCAAGAGATGGAGCCACGAGAGACATTGCATGGAGATGATAGACATTATACCAGACTCTTGTGACCAGTGCCGGACTTAAAATGTTTTCGTGTCACGTGAGATGAACCGTTATTGTTTTTGTTTTACTCTTTCATATTCATTCATTCTAGTTTTACTCTCGATATTGTTTTTTTTCACTTTTAATAATGTAGTAATTTTTTGTATGTTGATATATATGCACTCCTCAATATATTATTCTATTGAAGCTGGAGGCCAGCTTTTCTCAAGGGGGGAAATGTGTCAAGTATGAAAAATATTACCCGATAGAAATATAGCAATCATTTCTTTTTCAAAATTCAGAATTGGTGTCAAGATCGATATAGGGTTTGAGCCACGCGATTTGTATGAATTTCAAAATACGATGAATTTTCGTCAGTATGAGACCATTTGCCAAATACTGTCTGAGATTTCGATAATGCAAAATATATTTCTGTTTATGATGAAGGGTGGTCATCAATTTAGGTAACTTTGAATTTGGAGGTATATTGTGTTCAGGTGCAAGTGGTAAGTCACGATGCGTATCATGTAGATGTTCCGGATACAATAAATCTACTTCTAAAATATAACCTTCAGATGATTCATCGGAAATTTGAGAAACATCAAGATTTTCACAATTTTCCACCCACTGAAATTCTCCCTTGGTTAGATATTGACACATTGAATGGCCATATAGATTGTTCACGTCATAATACATGAGACACTTGAAAATTTCTTCATGATTGCATGTTGACATATATTTATTATTCGCTTTTGAATAGCGATTGCATGCTTGTGAAACTCCACCGCGTATGCCTTTTTCTAAAAATAGCAACATATCAACGTTTTGTAACGTTTCCAATTGACATCCAGTATATTTCAACATACAGTCCCAAGAATATCTGGGTAAAGTGAAATAATGTGCAGGATCAAGACCAAATGCCGTGTGACTTTTTGTTCGAAAATTCTCGAAAACATCAGCTAAAAGTCCGTGTTCATGTAAAGATCACTGTATTCTCCCAACGTTGCCAAATCGAATGATTGCCACACCTTTTGAGCATGTTGGTATTCATGTTCAGAAATGTCGCAATCATTCAAGCGGTTTTGGAATTCGCTGATAGTAGGCAACGTTGTCATCTCCAATTTATCAATGGAATCCATGAAGTCATATGGAGAAACGTTTTTCCGAATCAACAATTTGAGAGAATCCTCATTGAGATTTCGGAATCCACGTCTCAACTTTTGAAAATCCTTTCGATTTAGAGTGGATATGAGAGAGTCCAGAGAAGCCCCCAAAAACCTCAATGAATCAATGAATCTGAATTTTATTTTGGTATTTGCATCACATCTGGCGATTGAAATATATTTTTCTTTATTCATCGGTAGCAAACTCACACCGCCATTTTGCGCTGAATCATTAATTATAAAATGGTCATATCCCGAAAAATCGTGAAATACCACTGGAACCACAAAGGTCTTTTTGTACTGGAGGTTACATTGCTCTGAATGCCCCCGTGAAATGATTATGATCTCTTGTAATCTTATCATCAGCATCGAAAGGTTTTCCACAAATATAACAATTTTTGGTGGCATCTTTCAAGTCGATTTTTTCAATCATAGGTACAATATTTTGAATTTTCGATTGAATAATTTTCGCTTCTACTTCCATTTGATCTGAAAACCACTTCATACAGTCTGACCCACGATAACTATTGAAATGTGACAGAGAGTCATCATATGAACATTTTACGTAATATGCTACACTACACTCTTCATGTTTCTGGTAACGACTCGTATTAAATTCATTTGTTTCTTTGAACGGTGTCAGTGAAGATTCTATATCAGCATTAATGATAAACGAATTTCTTTCTTTAAAAAGATGATTTTTGAATTGTATATATTTATTTTTTGGAAAAGAGATTTTACAATCATTCATTTTTTCACAATCAACCGTATGACTATTCAATTTTTCTTGACTGCCAAAATGGTTTAAACATCTATCACATACGAAGCACTTATGACCATGTTTCGACAATTGCTTGGAAATCAATCCTGAAAGTTTTGTTATCCAACAGTAATGATATGTTATCTCATCCGTATCATTAACTGGAAGATCATTGTCTTTTGGTTTCGGATAATATTCATTTTGTATTGAGAGTAAATTGACATGTCTATCCAATTTTTGGGTAGTGCGGTGAGATGGAACTACATCATATTCGGTCTTATTCATTTCCAAACTCTATACATTAACTGAAATGTTATTGAGTTTTTCAAATTCACTTTCAATACCTTCAAGATTCAACACTGTCGAGTAGTTGGAGCATTTTAAAATTCGCTTTGTGTGTTTTTCCACTGGGTATAGAGCCGAAACAACCCTCCATGCAAAACAGGCGTTGTCTTGGTTTCGAAGATTGATACAAGCTTGTTTGCGCGCAATCACATCAGGAAGTTTAATGAATGATGATTCATTACCAACCTCATATTTATTAATGTTCACTTCCAAATTCACTATCCCTCTCAGAGCCCATTTGGAATCCCGTTCTTGAAATTCAGAACATTTATTTAGAATTATAACTGTAACATGTTCATGAAGCCAAGACTTCAAATCAGTTGATTGACTGAGGGCTTTATATTTTGAATGAAAATACTTGAATTCAGTTTTGGTTTGCTGATTTTTATTTTATATGAACTCCCCACAGAAAACTGTATTTACTTTCAAAGTGTTCAGTGTTTTCAAAATGCGCGTGATTCTTTTTTGAAGAGAAAAAATGCATCTTCAAAAAATGTATTGATGTCGATGTGTTCCAAATTAATGATTACCCTGGTTCGAATTCTGCTTTGAAAAGATGAGTGTACATCTTCCCATCTGTCTCAAATGAATTAGATTTGTTTGCAATTTAACAAAAACTCCATGAGTCACATTAGATTTTGAAATAGCTCTATTCATCAACCTAATATGTTCATGAATAAAGAATAAGAATATTCTAGTGTATCGATAAAAAAGTGTTTGGGATCGCTTAGTAGGACTACAAAACAAAACAAAAAATTATAAAAAAAACTCCATACCCACACTATTGGTGGATTAGGGTGATCAATATATTAACCAAAGTTTGTTTTGGATTCAGCACAATTTGTGGGCATTATACTAATTACACCAAATGATACACAAGAAATTACCCATTTCCACATGGATTTCAGTTTTATGATTTGGCCTCCAATGGTTCGAAACATTTTATACATAAAGCAACATTGCATTCTTCAGAAATATTTGTGGACCTTACAGGTTTGGCTTTGCTACTGCAGTAGGCACATCTGCTTATTGTACCTTCCACAGGTGAATGTAGTCCAACATCAGCTCTGATTCATTAGGCCGGCTTAGATTGTAGAATTTGGGTCTCAAATTCTCACCCTGGCTAGCTCCGCCTCGTGGTTCCATTATTCTTAATAAATATTAGCGGGCCTAAGAAGTTCCAAAATAATCAATTCACAGAGCAAGAAAATAACAATCGAAATCCACAATTGGAATTTCCGAGGAGAGAGTTTCGTTCGTAGGATAAGTGGAAAACAATAATATAATATGAACTTCAAAGTAGAAATTTTCCTAGAGATTACTTGAACTTTTCACAAGAAGTTCTAGTGGTCTGAATCCACTCAAGATCAATTCTCAAACTGATTTGAATACTGAATCTGATTTCTATAACTTGTTGGAAATTGGTACCAATTCCTATTCTTATTTTTAAAGCTTAAAAATCTCAATACAAAAGGGGGAAAAATATTTTATTTCATAAAATTTTTGATAAACTATTATTTGGTTTACAACCTATAACTAGCTGAAGTTGACCGATCGCGAATACAATCCACCACATGACATTCAGCGCATGGCTGGGAAGTGGAAGGTGCCCTATCGATTCCTAACTCTCGACACACAAATGACTTCACGACTTTACTCAAGAAATTCCTATCGGCCCTAACCCCGACAGTAGACCGGCACTTTGTCGCGGCAAAGTTTATCGCTTTTAAGCCGCTGAATATCCATGCAATGTTTGTCACCACGTGGATCAAAACGCAGATAGTTCAGGTAGGCGTACCGGCCCAATGATCATGTGCCTAAACACTGGTCGTTGAAGGCGAGCCTCGAGTCGAGCGCACTTCCTCTCCAGCCTCAGAGAAGGATGACGTCCAATGGCTTGGTAAGTGAACCGGCAAATACAGGGAATTTCCTGAAAGCATAGAAATTTGGGACGATGCGATGTTTGCGAGAATTGGGCACAGGGCTCTGAAAAGTGCCACCCAATCTCGTATGTATGGTTGAACTTCGAATCTTTTTGAAGGCAATTTGTTGCCCCCGTAACGCTGCGATTAGAAACGATATCAAATCTGGAATATGATACGAAGTTGGCTGGAGATCCAATATAAGCTCTGTATATAGTAGCAATTCAAAATCCAGATAAATCCAAATACTATTTCAATAGTTCAGCTGGGCTAGTCCTGTATGAGCTTTGACGAATATAAATCCCAGGCGATCACCACTGTCAATCGAACAAATACTTCCACTGAAGTATTCCTGGAGATTTTCACGAAGTGGTCTCGAACGCTAAATACTAAATAGCGACTAGCTTGGAACGATTAACGTTCAAAAAACTTGCTTTTGAGCGTACTCAAAAACTCTCTGAAGTGAAAACTCTCTTCTTGAAAGCTTTCTTTCGAAAACTTTCTGACTGTGATACACACCATGCCCCCTCAAGGTTGAGCGCCCATGGATAGTAAATCCCCTTCATGTTATGTGTGAACGAGATTCACTATCCACTTCCATCCTCCCCCGCTCCTCCTTGGAGCGGTCCTCAACTCGCAAATGGCACGTTTGCGAAATTGAAATCGTACCTCCTGTGGTATGAAGTCAGCCTCTGAGTGCTCTAAACCCCTTATTATCTGATTTTGTATGTTTACCTGACTTGTGCTGTGTGTGCATGGTGGTGATGTACCTGATGGGTGTGTAAGTGTATGGTGTGATGTGGGTGTGTTGATCTTACGTGTTTTGTGTTGAGTTGTTACTCACCTGACGCGCCGGAGTGCTACTCTCGGTGGTGGACGGTCGTTTTGGTAGACTGGTCGCAAAACTTTTCCCTTTCTCTAAACTTGGGATCGTCCAGGTTTAGGTTCGCATGAATGTCTTGAATCACCGGGTTCGTGTGGGTGTCCGTCTTCAGGAACGTCGCGGTGTCGTGGTTCCGGAGTTGGTCGTCAATGAAGTTCGGATTGACATTCAGGTCCCTGTAGATAAATCTATTCGGGACGTATCTGGGAGCGTTCACTGCCATTCTTAGGCTCACGTTAAAGAATAGCTGGATCTTGGTCCTGTATGTTTGTGCGCATTGACCCCATGCGGCGGATGCAAACAGGATGATGGGAAGGAGGATGGTCCTGATGAGGAGCGGTTTCAGCTGGAGGTCCATGTTGCAACTGCGTCCTATGAGGGGGTAGAGGTTCTTCCGGGCTGCTTTCGCTAGTCCGAGCCTCCGGTCTACATGTTGCCTGAATGTCAATCTTTTGTCCAAGGTGACTCCAAGGTATTTGGCCTCGTTTGCCCATGGGATTCGTTGGTCATTCATGATGACATGTCCTGACGGTGTTGTTCGCCTTCTGGTGAAAAGTATTGCTTGGCTCTTTTCCGCGTGGATTTCGATCTTCCATAGGTTGAACCAGTCCTCAAGCTTGTCTGCTTGTTCTTGCAGGTATCGGGTTACTTGCGTTGCGTTCACCGATCTGGCCACTAGTGCTGTGTCGTCCGCGTACAGCGCTAGCTTGTTGAAGTTGTCAGCAGGCTTTGGGATGTCCTCCGTGTAGATGGAGAACAGGTGTGGAGATAAGACTGCGCCTTGCGGTACTCCTGCTTCTAGCTTCAGCTTCACTATGGGAGTGGGGTATCCGAGGTCTGTCATTATGGTGATTAACCCTTCGTGCCAGACCTTGTCGACGGCATTGGATACGTCTAGGAATAAGGCTCCTGTGTGGTGTCCCCTGACCAGGTTGAAACCTGTTACGGCAAAGTCCACTATCCTCAGGACCTGCATTTCCGTAGAGTGTCCTTGTCGGAAGCAGAACTGCTCGTCTGGTAGGACGTTGAGTTCTTCCGTCAGTGGTTCCAATCGTCTCTGGATGACTCGTTCTGCCACCTTGCTCATCGAGGGTGTGAGGCTGATGGGTCGGTGGTTTTGCGGTATCACATGGTTCTTGTTGGGTTTGGGAAATAATGATGACCGTGGCTTCTTTCCATGGTCGTGGAAAGTGTCTGAGCCTGAGCACTGCATTGACGATGTTGGTCAAGGCAGCAATTCCTTTTCTCGGTAGAGCCTTTAAGGCTCTATTCAAAATTTGGTCTGGTCCGGCTGCCTTGCGGGTAGCAAGGTTTCGGATGATGTCCTTGATTTCTTCTGGCGAAGTTGGTTCAGGGACGTGCTCGGCATCATTGATCCGTCTTATTATCCTGAAAGTCTGACTGGCTCGGGTTTCCATGTTTCCACCTCGCGGTTTGGTTGACCTGGTTGTCTCTACACTGGAGTTCGAAAGCGTCTGCAAATGCTTCTGCCTTTTCGTTGTCAGTGTAGACCAGGCCCCCCTCTCCGTGAAGTGGCGGGCACGGTTTCCTTCTGCCTTGTCGAAGTACTTTCTTCTTCTGTGCTCATTTCTGTCATCCTGTTTGTCCATTGCTGTGTTTGGTGAGCTTTGAGTTCCAGCCGCAGTTGCCTGCCTGGTTCATTCTACTCTTATCTTCGGGAGCCAGTGTTCTCTGGTATCTCTTTTTCAAGCGGCGCCTGCTCCTAACTAGCTCCCTAACCTCTGGGGTTAGTGCTAGTTGGAAGTTGAACCTGGTTGCTTGGGTGGTCTTGGAGCTGCGTTCTATGGCTTCCTGGATAGTTTGTTGCAACTGTTTTGTTGCTCTTTCGAGGTCTGTCTTCGTGTGTATTTATGGGATGTGTCCTATGGAGTCGTGTATGATTCTTTGGAATCGGTTCCAGTCGGTCGTCTTCCTGGTAGCTGGTCTTCCTGGTAGCTGGTTCCTCAGGTTCCGCGTCTCCCTCCCCTATTGTTAGTAGGATTGGGTTGTGGTCTAATACTTCCATCTCGGTGTTGGCTTGGATGGACTGTACCAGTGCTATGTCTAGGATGTCTGGTGTATGGTTTGCTAGTCCATGGTAGGTGGGTTCGAAGGGGGCTACTACTTCGATGTCGTTGTAGTCGGCCAGTAAGTTCTCCAGATTTCGGCCTCGTGGATTGTTGTTTCTGCAGTGCCATGTCTATGACTTCGCGTTGAAGTCTCCGATGGCTACAGTTGGGTGATGGTCTGGAAATAGTTCTGCTAGGTCTTCTCTTTGTATATTTCCCCCTGGCGGGATATACGTTGAGATGATTCTTAGCATTCCTATGCGACTGCTTCGCCTCGAGATAGTTCTGGTTTCTCAGCCTCGTGTTGTTCGAGGCCAGTTCTTACTAGAAGGGCTGCGACAACCGGGTCTGGTAGCAGGTGAATCCTGGAAGATGGAAGTTCTTCTGGGATTTCAGCGCTGTTTCCTGGATGGCGATGATGTCCACTCGTGTTCTGGATATCAGTTCGTGCAGCTCATCCTTGCGTGTGAGTGCGCTGTTGATAATCCAGGAGCAGATTTTTTGTTTTTTTCGGAGGTTGTCTTAACATTTAAGATTTCCTGGGGCCTGACTCTGTTTGAAGAGCTCAAGAAGTTGCTTCTTGAGCGCCTCAGGTAGTGCCAACAGTTGTTGGTTGACTGTTGTGGTTGCCGTCGTTGTTATCCTCGTTGCACCCCATTTTGGTGGTGCCTGTGGTGCTTGGGGTTGGGGCACAGCGTTCCTGGGTCCCTGCCTCCTCCGTGGTGGTTGGTATGTTGTTTGTCGTGGTGGTTGCTGTGGTATGGGTCTTGGTTGTTGTTGTTGTTGTGTGGGTCTTGTCGTGGGTTTGGGGAATTTGGGACAGCCTCTGAAGCTGGCCGTGTGTGGGCCCCCACAGTTTGCGCAGGTGGCTGGCTGCTCTTTGTTCTTTCCCTCACATCCTCCAGCTTTGTGTTCTCCGGAATCCCCCGGATCACTGCGTGGAGTGGTATCTCTGACTTGAGAGAGTACGTGTAGAAGCTGTAGCCACCAGCTTCCAAGAACGTCGTGATTGCCCTTCACGATGCCTCGCTTTCCGTATGGATGGTTATTCCATCGGACGTTCGCCTGGCCTTCAGGAAGTTGATCTTCCTTCTGGCCATTTCGGCGGAAACGGTCTGCCACTTGTCCTTATTTCTAAGGACAATTGGAGGTGGTTTCTTTGGGTCACTTCCTGGGGGAAGGGGGCCCTCGAGGATTGTTTTGTTCCCCCGTTGGCCGCGACGGGGGCCTTTTTTGCGACGGGGGTCGATTTGATTTCAGCTTCGGCTGATGGGGTCTCCGGTTTCGTCTCTCTCTTCCTCTTATTGTGGGTAACGGTGGTATATCCGTAGTCTTTGCTCCCGTTTTTGTTCTCCTCCTTGTCTTCTGAGACAGCGAGGGTTCTCTTCTCCGAGACGTTTTCGTCCGTCTCCATTTGGTCCTTGTTCTGCACTTGCGCTGGCTTTTGCGCTTGTGCTGGCTTTTGTTGCGGCGGGTCTAGGACTGGCTTTTCGGCCGGGACATGCTTTTCGGCCAGGACTGGCTTTTTGGCCTCCTTTTTTCCGGGCGCGGCGGTGGCCTTGGCTACTTCCGTCTGGGAAGCAGCCGCTGCGGCGTTTTGGGAGGTGAGGAGTTGCCTCTTCAACTCCTCATTTTCCCGTCGTGTTTCCGTTAATTCTCTTCTCATTTCATCGAGCTGTTTCCTCAGCTCGGTTAGCACGTTGAAAAGGTCTTCCAGTCGCAGATTTTCCGTCTGCTTATTGGTCCCCCTCGAGTCGGTAGAGTCTCGACTACTTTCGTCCGAGAAGGCGTCGGGTCCTTCGTCTGAGAATGACTCCATTATTTCTTATTGCATTAGTATCGCTTCTTTTTGTTGTACGGCCACCAACGATCTAATGATCTGGACGGCTATGCTCTTCGCAGTTGAGTAGAATTCCGAATTTTGCCTTAATAAAAGCAGTTTCTTATTCAGATCTCACTGAACGAATGCCTTGAATTTCCAATTTGTCTTAATAAAGAAAGACACATGTTTCTTATTCAGATCTCACTGAACGTATACCTCGAATTTCTCACTTGCCTTAATAAAAGCACATGTTGCTCGTTCAGATCTCACTGAACGACTAGACCGACCTCTGCCTGTGATAAAAAAAACGCAGGGTTTAAGTCCTCACGGTGGACGCGCTCGTCGGCCCCGCCCACCGAATACTTGGCCTCTCATTGGCCCAAAGCTCGCATGACTACCAGGCTCGGGTAGATTCTGCTCGCCAAACGATCGATATTTCTCGTAAGGGAAATTTCTCGTATGAAAGGATTTTTTCATGTGTGATTTATTTTTCAGGTATAATACGTTAATAGGTTGATTATTATTTTAATATTATCAATTTTTTTTATGAATTGCGGTCATTACTGACACCCCCCCCCCTTTGAGGGATCGCTTACTTCGCGGATATTTAAAAGATTTGGTTTTTCTTCATTTTTTATTCGCTCCCGTTATTGGGGCGCCTTGATAAAGGCTTGTTTTGTTGTGGCCGTAGCCTTCATTTCTTTCCCAAACACACATATATATATATATATATATATATACATTATTTTCCATTGGACTCTTCTTCTGTCCCTATGCCCACTGGGCTTACATTGGTTCAATCCCTAAAATTCCTAAAATATATAATACTAAATTTTTTCAAATAAAAAATTCATTATTTAAACTAAAATAAAAAAAATAAAAAAATTATTTTCGCCACCTTTCGGCGATTGGAATTCCCGATTCATTTTGGAGATATGCAAGCTATCCTAATCATTGAAACATGCTCCAATGAGCGAACTAACAAAATTTTTTTTACTCTACTTCCCGATAATCTTGTACTTAACTAATAGCGAACTCACTATGTTCGAGGGGGTTTATGAACTCACTATGTTCGGGTGGGGGTTTATTTGGTGATTTATAACTGTATCACTCAAGGATTGTTGGTTTGCATAGGGGTTCCAGCCCTTGCCCAAGGAGGTTTATATATTTTATTTTCCTGATTCCCGACGTTCTCTCCCTCGGAATTCATATAGTTTATTATAGGCTCATTATAAGCCTGGGGAGGTGGTAATCTCGGATCTAAATTTTCTTGCCCTTCGCGATATGGTGCTGCTGCTCTTATATCATTAATATGCACCACGAAGTTTGCACCACCTTTATCAACCATATAGCAATTATTATTCATTTTCTCCACTATTTGATACGGCCCTACCCATGTCGGGCCAAAATTCTTTTTATTGTTGTCGCTATTTCGACAGAGCACTCACGAATCCACTCTGAACTCCACGGGCTGTTCATCCGGATTAGGATACAATTTTTCCTGATATAAGTTAGTTCTGACGCTTGCTGCTGCTATTCTCGCGGCTTTGTTTTCGTTCTATCGCGCACGCTCATTTTGGGCGGGCGTAGCCCATTCCCCTGGCCTGGGTAGTTCGTACCCTAATAGCAACTTACTGGGGGTCATCCCCGTAGCTGCATTAGTGCGAGTCCTTAGGTTAAATAAAATTTGTGGAACCTGCCACTCCCACAAATTTTCCTCCTTGCCCAGGAGTGCCGCTCGGAACATTTTTTTAATTTCTTGGGCCCTTCGTTCCACAGGGTTGGCCTGTTGGTGGTGGACCGCTGAGCACTTCGATTCTATGTGGTTTCTCTCACAGAACGCCTCCAAGACCCTACCTCGAAACTGCGCGCCACTATCACTAATTACTACTTGTGGGAAACCCCACCGATGACAAACCTCTTCCCGTAGGAACGAAACTATCGCGGGAGCGTCTGCTTTCTGCACCGCTCGTGCCTCCACCCACTTTGAAAAACAGTCAGCCACTACTATCAGATATTTGTTCTGTCTATGGCTTGCGGGGTATGGACCCATTACATCCACTGAAATAAATTGCCAAGGCCGCTCTGGGGAGTTCGGCCTTTGATTCGCAGCCTCCTGGTGCTTGCTACTTTTTGTGGTTGCGCACGTCAAACACCTGCTCACATATTCTTTTATTCGCGCTTTCAGTGGCGCAAACTGAAAATGTGCGCTGATTTGCCTGTGCGTCTCGTCTACACCAGGGTGTCCGATATCATCGTGTTACCGTTTGAGCACCCTCGCAAAGAATGTTCTAGGGATCACCACCCTCTTTGAATCTCCTTCAGGCCCTACAAAATAAAGGACACCGTCCTCTAACTTGAACTCGGTGGCTATCCTCCGCTCATATACGTTGGGTTCCGGATTTTCACGAGCCCTAATAATTCTCTCTACAAATCTCTGAATGGATTCACATTTCAGTTGCTCCTGCACTACCTCTTCATGAAATGTAGTGATATTATTTAACTCGTCCCTAACCTCCGCAGACAATCGAATGAATTCACACTCAGTGAATATCTGGGTCAACAGATCCTCCTTGGAATCTTTTTCGACAATCTCCTGCTCTACTTTTTCCGTTTCTACTGATAGCGGTTCTCCCAGACTCACTGGTTCGATTTCTAATGCTATTTTCCTTACGCCTATTTTCGGCATCTCCGGTATATCCATGCAGTACAAGACATCCGGGTCCTTATCATATTCTTCATCTAACTACCTATCCTCGTCCGTTTCGATTTCTATAATGGTTTCCCTATTCCGAGATTCCATGCTCATTGTAGAATTTATGTTATTTTCTTTGAAATAACTCTCTACTGAATTTCTTATTTTCTCCACGTCTGCCTCCAAAATTTCTTCAAAAATTTCGTGCTGCTCGATAATATTCGAGTAATTATCCGCTCTAGCATCTTCAGAATACTTAGAACCCACATTTTTATCGATTAATTCACTATCGAACATTGAATTTGTCGGACTATCGACGAAACTTTCGACGTCAAATTCTCGACTTGTTTTGGACGTACCTTCATTCTCATCTTTCCGTATCTGCATATTTCTTAACATTTCGCGGTTATTATTTTCTTGGCGATGAGGCTCCGTCCCACCGCTGACGGGCCCCCGTATTAGTTTCCCGAGTGTCTGTGGTTTCCTCGAGAAAGACTCCTGTTCGCAGAAGGCTCCCTAGTTTCTTGTTGAAAACTTGGGCGTGCGTTACTATTGCTTTCCTGATTATTTCTGTCCTGGTTTGAAAAGTTCCTATTATTATCGGAATTATTTCTATTCGTATTTTGTGGGCGATATTGATAGTTGACGTTTTGTGATGGCCTGTATGATGGCCTATCATTATTATTTTGGAATGGTGGTGCCCTATATGGCCTATCATTCCTCGCATTGTTTACAAAGGAGGTTCTCTCGTTGTAAACATTATTCTTACGCCCTGTTTCCTCGTTTCTGGGTTGAGGATTAGAATTCGCCGCGTTTAGGTCTGCCTCTATTTCGTTACAAAACCTACATAAAGTCTCTATATCAAAAATATATAGTCCTCGTAAGCATACTTTGATCCTGGGTAACAACAACTCAATAATAATATTCACTAAGTCGTGCTCTCGGATGTCAGGTATCAGCCTGTTCGCTAGTGCTAATTTTGTGCCTATAAAAAGGTCGACCTTTTCGGACTTCCCTTGTGCTTGGCCATATAGCTTCGATATTAACTTGGATTTTATCCACGAGTTATCGTATTTGTTATAGAATCTATTTTCAAAAAATCCCCAGTTCGTATATAACCCCGAATACAAACTCGACCACTGGAGGGCTTCACCTCTCAGCTGTCCCGTTATAAAATTCACCCACTCGTCGATTGGGATACTGAATTTCTGTAGTTCCCTAGTGAGCTTTCTCAGGAATAATCTAGGGTCTTCCGTGTCGACTCCCGGAAATGTCGGTAACCTCTGTTTATCTATTCTCTTGTTACTGCTTAAACTTTGAGCTAATAACGAGGCCAAAAGATTTATTGGGTCTGTTTCATTTGGAAAATTCGAAGGAATTTTTTCAGAGTCCCTACTATGTGCATTTTGTCGCGTAGGTGGGCTATTATTTTCCAACGTGCTGTTAAATAGTTCGTTTGTAGAAAAAGTAACTTGCCTATTGGCTCGTACCTCAGGGCGCCAGTAGTTTTGTTGAATCTCCGGGTCCAAAACCACAAATGACCCGTTTTGGTTGACATTATTTGTACCACTCGTGGGTGTTCTGCCCTGTCCTATCTGATTCTCGTGTGAAATGATATGAATTTAATAAATCTGATTGTCTATTATAACCAACTTCATCTGAAGCTGGGGGTCCAAAATTGGCCCCACTAGCGGCGCCATAACATTCATTAGGCCGGCTTAGATTGTAGAATCTGGGTCTCAAATTCTCACCCTGGCTAGCTCCGCCTCGTGGTTCCATTATTCTTAATAAATATTAGCGGGCCTAAGAAGTTCCAAAATAATCAATTCACAGAGCAAGAAAACAACAATCGAAATCCACAATTGGAATTCCCGAGGAGAGAGTTTCGTTCGTAGGATAAGTTGTTGATTGATTGTTGTTGAGGAATTCAGTGATCTTTCAGATTTTTTTAAGAGTTTGGCAACTGGTGCTGTTGATGTTCTCCTCTGCCTGGAGCTGTAAGTTCCTATGAATTCATTTGCCAAAGTACTGCGGAAATCCAAGTGAGACATTGGTTTTTTCTTTCCTTCAGAACACTCATTCTTATAACAAATAAATAAATTCATCATTGCGGATTCTACTAGATAATAAAATATCTTCATCCACCATATTCTGCTCTTTCAACTGATATTATTAAATGAAATGTACTGGTCAAAGATTTTCACACCACACATATTTTCATTGTAATCTTTGACGGACGGAGTACAAAGCAGTGGTTCTTTTTCTCCAGTTTTATTTGTTCTCATGATCTCCACATTTCTTGGAGGATCGTGAAATGAACTGAGGAGGATAACACTTTTTTGGCCTCGGTCTTTTCATTTTGTGAAACTAATTTCTCCATAGCAAGCATAGTCAGTATCTTCCTTTTTCATTTGTTTTTCAGATCGCAAAAGTTCTCTCGAGTAACGTTTTCTATCTGATCTGAATGTTCCACAGCAAAATGTTTTTTTGTCAAGTAAACCTTTTACCAAATCGAACGTACTGAAAAAGTTATCGAAATAGAGGCCCCTTATCGATATACTTTTCCGAAAGATCTTTGACAACCCGCGCTCTGAGAGTATCATCTACTGATCCAGTTGATTTGCCCTCATAGACACTGAACTTGAGCATGTACCCTGTCTTAGCATCTGCAATGACCCATACCTTGAGATTACGTTTTTTGTTTTTTTTTTGGCATGTACTGTTTCAAGCTACATCATCCACCATACGTTCACCATACTTTCGTCTATGGATAGATTACTGCCTGGCTGAAAGGATTCATAGAAATTATCGTTGAGATAAGAAATCAATAGTCGAAGTTTGTATAATCTATCGAATTTCTTTGGGGCATTTAATTTCAATTGTCATTACCTTGGTTATTCCTGGTATGAAAAATTCGGATCTGCTGAGCAATATCGCCAATTTCGATGGTAAGGAATGGAAACCCATTATGATGGGATGTCGAATGATTTTAGCCCCTCTACATTCAATTCTGAATCAGTTCCATTCTGCTTTGCATACTTGTTGCTTTCTGCAACAATTTGCTGCATAATGTTCTGACACTGCTGGTGTCAAGTGTACCATGTTCAATAGAATACGAATTCTATTTCCAGTCATTATTTTAGATATAGCCCAAATTATTTTCACAGCCGAAATAACTGGAGATCAAGTTTTAGATATGTCGACGTGAATTGCAACGAGTGTTTTTTCTCCCGATGAGTGTGAAGAAACGAACACAAAATACGTATTGGACTCACCAAAAAATCATTTAGTAAACAACACTCACAATTACTGGATATTTATTGAAATAATAGCGCGGAAGTCACTCAGCTAACCACCCTTCATTGAACTTCTGCGCACTCATCTATGTGATCACTTGAGCGTGTTATAGGCATTTGAGGGTTTATGTTTTCACCATTCCGGAAGTATTCACCCGAGTTGAGTGAATATGAGATTTCGCGCGAAATTTTGATGTAACCAAGACTGTTAAAGGTTTAAGTAACTGTATCCAATGTTACATTAAACCTCCTGTCCAGACGGTATCAAAAGCTTTTTTCGTGTCCAGCAGGACCATGACCGTGTTGCGGTCTGCGTGGAAGGCTTCCTTTACCCCGTGAACAACTCGGGCTACTGGCGAGGTCGTTGAATGACCTCTCCTGAACCCGAAGTGCTCAGCCGGGATAACTCTCCGCTCTTCCTCAAATTCCACAATATTCAAGAGGACCTTGTCCACCACTTTGGCCACCACACTAAGAAGCCTGTAGCTATCTATATTGTGCTTGTCTTTCCCGGGCTTCAGAAGCGGAATAACTTCAGCTTTCTTCAGACAGTCCGGGCAGCGTTGCTTCTTTATGACTGCATTTATGATATGGTTTAGTTGGACCAACGATTTTCTCGGTAGGTTCTTGAGAAGAACGGCGTCCAGTTTATCTGGACATGGCGCTTTATTGCGCGGCAGGCTCTCAATAACCCTCAGAACTTCTTCATAGTTGGTTAGAACTTTCTGTAGTTCCGAGGGGGGGCATTCTTATTGAGGACGTGTTTTTAATGTTTTCGGCAACGTTTGTAATCCTAACGGGTTCTGCCGTTGAATCTGGTTCTATTTCATGAACTTTGCTGAAATATTCTCCGCGAACAAATCAGCTTTCTCCTGCGGTTCCGCCACCAACCGCTCGGGGCCACTCACTATGGCTGGAACGGGCTCTCTTTTCCGTTGGGATACTTTTGTCATATTCCATAGTGAGTGATCCCTTACGTTGAGGTTCTCAAGCTTACGACTCCATATTTCATTCGTATTTGCTTCTAGCATTGCCGTTATTTCGACCCCCAGCCTCATGGAATGCTCTTTGTGTTCGGGGTTTCTAGTGGTTTGCCATTTTTTCCTTTCCCTGTTTTTTAACTTTATCAGTTCTTTGATGTTGTTCGGAATCGTAAACTTGCTTCCCCTCACGACTATTTTCCTGGTTGTTTTATCGCGTGCTATCTGCATTATTTTTAAAAACTTTTGTGTTTCGTATTCTGTCTTTTTCGTTTATATTTGGGTTGATAAACGTTATTCGATTGAGGATACGTCTGTACTTCTTCCAGTCACAGTTGTAATAATCGTATCTGGTCCATTCAATGATTTCATATTTGTTATGTTTGAAATGAAATGTGACTGGAAGATGGTCTGAGGTTAGCTCGCTCAATGCTTCCCAACTCACTTAGGTCTACAATATTCTTTTGAACAACCAAGTCAATAGTCGTTGGCGACGTACTGTTGGACGGATAATGAGTAGGTTCGTTACTCCTCTCAATTATCACCTCATTATTCGTGGAATATTTCAGCAAAGTTATTCCATTCGCGCTAGCTTTTGTCGTTATGCCGTTCCACTCCGAGTGCCTAGTGTTAAAATCGCCTGCCAAGATTACCTTGTTGGGAACGCTGAACAGATTGTCTAAATCCTGCTGAGTAACCAATGGCTGCTGGGCGACCTAACAGGTTGAACAGATAATCATCAACTTCTTGTTCGTGGAATGATTGTTCTCAGCAATATGACATGAAAAACAATATTGATGGTGTCAGAATTGTATTTACTAATGAATTCAACTTCTTTATTTGGAATTTCTCAATAACACTCTTCAACGCACGGTTTTTACAGATGCGTATACTCTCATCGAGAGATTGTCGCTTGGAATCATTCGAACATGAAAATCAGCCTATGCTGAGATTTGTCATTATTATTCAATACTGAAATTGAAGAATCAAGATTGAATTTTAACATAGACAAAAATTGATCTTTGTGTATGTGTATAAGAATTATTTTGACCAATCGTCAAATACTTCTTCATAAAGTTTTCTGAATGATAAAAGAATATTCCAAACTCCAAAGATTAAATATATGCATATATATGGTCGCTTCAGTTAGGTCAGAAACAAAAAATCACAGCTCTGTGATAATTATCAATAAATCAGAAACTGTCAAAAAAATACATCCCCAAGACCATGTAAAATGTATAGTTTTTTTTTAACCGCTTTTTCAGTTGTTTGACAAACCCTCAGAAGTTAATGAAAACTTGTACGAGTTAAGATCACGGGGACCTCACCTTTTATAGTGGGATCCGAAACCTCTCTTGGGACTTTGGAAAAAAATTTCACCAGCTGCGGGATTCGAACCCGCGCCAGGTGGAAACAGTGGACACAATACCAACGCTCGTGCAATACAATACCCCGTCTTCAACTATATCATATTCTTCTTGTGATCAACACCAAAAATATGTCCAAATGCAGACCCTCACGTTTAAACGGTATATATTGTTATGATAGGAAATGTTTATCAATATAAACATAATTAAAGAAAAAAAAAAGTCAGATAATGAAACTGATACATCACATGAATAGCAGATATTTATGTTATCGTGGTTTTATGCTATGTTTATTTTGAAATTTTTCTATACATTACTGTTCTGGAACCTTGTACCATTTTCCAAGTCCAAGTCTCAAAAGTTCAGCACTGAAGTTTCTCTATTGTCATAAGTATGTTGCCAACAATACATTTAATTCACACAACCTATAAAAATAAGATAGAAATCAAAATCCATGAATAAACTTTGGATCTCAATTAGACAAAATAATACCCAAGTTGGAACATCCTGTATGAGAAAATCTAAGCAGAGGGAAACATGGGAGTGAACTGTGAAAACATTTCAAAGGAATGTGATTAAAAATAAAAAGAGTGAGTATAGGAAATTGTCAAAGATGAATTTCAACAAACTTTGTATGTATAATATAAGCTATAAAATTATACATTGTAAATGAAATACATCGAATAGTTTAAAATTAAGAAAAAATTCATATAAATTGAGCAACAAACCCAAATTTTGTGAGATTCAAACAAAACGTGAGGGTTGCCAGGAAAAAAAATAACAAGCTTGGAGGGATGTAATATTTTTTTTTGGAAAAGGAAGTCGTACAAAAATTTGATATGAAATAAAATGTGGAAATACTACAAGAAAGTAAGCAAATCAACCAGTATATCATATAAAACATTCAGAGACAAACAAGCGTAGAAATTATTGAATTAAGTTAGATAACGCAGGTTAGGTCGTATTTTAGGATGTATTTGAATAAAAAAAACATAATTTAATCATTTTCTGGATTTATTTATTATCTGTTTGATCAAATTACCAATATTTCACAAAACAGTACATTCCACATTGACTTCAAGCAGAGCAACGAGGTGGCACCACTGAATCCCTAACTTGAGAGTGGGCGATCTCATGTCTCCATAGGCGTACCGACAGAGCTGGGATAAGGTAAAAGAATATAAATAAAGGAGTATTTGAAAAGGAATGAGCATACATAGCCGGATATTTATTACTGTGATGATAGGTATTTACTTTTCAAAATTATCAAAATGAAAAAGAAATCAATTAATAAAACTTTTCATAACAAATATTATGATGACTAGTTGTTTTGAAAAAAATAGCTATAACAATTATTATAACAATCAGAGTCCCATCATAATAATATATACTCATACATAAGTGATATCATAATATTTTAGAAATCCTCTTTTCACCCCAATGAACCCTTGTCAGAGAAAGCAATGAACGCAGATGAGACTGAACACATATATCTTGATTCAATTTGATAATACTACATGTGATTTCAGCACTCACCTGTTTCACTGGCTTCACCGAGATGACAAGGCTCCATTTTCTCAATTTCACCACGTTTCCATTCAACTGATTCCCTCTATTCAACAGAGTGTGTCTCTCCCTGAACGACTGATTTACTCCAATCGGATCTCCTTCAAGATTGGTTGACCTGTTGAATAAATACGCAGTATACTCTCAACAAAACATGTAAAATTTTTTGTTTCATCTGAACTCATTTGAAAAATAAATATGGTACTGCACTGGAGTCGAATCGTCTGCTAGACCTAAATAACTTATTCGCTGTGAACTGACCAATGATAAGCGATGAATCATGATAACGAAATTGTTTGAAGAAATATTCCACGTTCTCGTGAGACAATATTTCTACATGACTTCTATATTCAAATGGTCAAAAATATTCCTACATACCTCGATATCACACTTCAATTCACTGCTTTGAAATCACTTTCGCAGAAGAAAGGGAGATGCTCTAACTCATTAGTTATTCAAACATGAACAAATTTTATTTCTTCACGCAATGGCTGTCGAGTTCAAAAAAATACAAGCTGTCTTGATCAAAGATAAAGAGACAAGGGGCGAGCCTGGCTCGTCGCTTTCTCTAAAACCAAATCGCTGACATCTCTTCCGTGCTGCCAAATGCTTTGCGTTCTTCTTCTCTCTCTGACTCTTATGACTGTTTGGCGTTAGATGCCGTAAGGATTTGCAATAGTGATTCTTAGATTGAAATTGATAACATAACTTGAGCTACTCTAAGTTATCTTGTATCTCTGAGCATATCAATAAGAAATGTAACAGATTCATCGTTACAAATCAGTCCTTCATGATCGGAGTTGAACCAAATCTGAAAGAGACAATACTCACTCCTGCCTTTTGTCCCAAGAAAATCACTTTTGAGAGATTCAATTTTAGACTGGGTAAGAGATTTCTGGAGAATCGGGATATGGATGCAGCAGCATTACATGGCCTACCACAATTTTTTTTTTTAAATGTTAGTCCAAGGGAAACCGCTCACAACGATAAACTCAATAGTACCCTCTTCAAACTGGTGCAACTGAATGCTCAATCTCTTACAATTGAATTGATAAAATTGGAATTACTTATAATTCAGGAATCTCCTGACGTAGTAAGCCTATCTGAACACTGGTGCAGTCGAGATAACATCGAATTTATGACATTGGTTATGAAATCGCCTCGTACTAGTGCCGTACTTCTCCTATTCATGAGGAACCATCATCTACATTGAAGAGGACCTCAAGTTCCAGCCGATGAAAATTTCACACTTGAGTGAGGAGATGCATTGTGAGTGCTGTGTTTTATCGATAGAGGGACCTGTTCACAATTCTTGTGTCATAAGTGTTCATAGGCCTCCATTAGGTGATTCGACACATTCTTCCACAAAATATGTGATATAATGGAGCTATGCAGTAAGTCCCATCGAAATATATTTCTCTGTGGGGATCTGAACCTTGACTATTTGATCAATTCAAACAACAAAATACGTTAACATGATTTTCTTGTAAGCTATAATCTGAGAGTCACTCCTTTGGCCCCCACAAGGGTCTTCATGAATAAGATAGGGTGAACATCATCGACAAAAAAAATAGATTATATCTTAACTAACGTTGATACAAATCATTGTAAGTCTGAAGTTTACGAGGGTCATTTCAGTGACCACAGAATATTTACTCTGATTGTTGATGCAACTTGGACAATTCTATTAAACATAAAAGATAAAAATTCAACCTGTTATCGTGAAAACAATTTAAAAATGCATTGTCTACAGCAGATTTCAAGGAAGTTTATCTTCAATCCAATATTAAAGATTGTACAAACACCTTCATGACTATTCTAACCTATTATTTAGATAAGCATTGCCCTCCTAAAACACAATATTAAAAGCATCATGTTAATAAAAGATCAGAATGGGTTACAACAGAAGTCAAAAAAAGTTGTGAAAATCTGAAGGAACTTCATTGGTTGAGTAGAAATTTGGAAGGAAGTGACGTCCAAGAATTTTATAGAAAAGAAAAACTAAACATGAAATTTCTCTCAAGAATGCCAAAAGGCAATTTAATGAGCAACTTGTATACAAGTCTGATTATAAGCCTAAAACAATCTGGAATTTAGTAAACAAAGTAACCGGAATAACAAAAAAAGACCAGGATTCAACAATAACCTCTGATGGTGAAATGTTAACAAATCCCTCAGATATAGCAAATACATCTGCTGCCTATTTTGGAAACTCGAGGCCAACATCATGTACTACATCAAAAATGTTCAACAAAATATTCTTCTTCAATCGTGTAACACCAGTGGAAGTTGGGGATGTAATAAAAAACTTGAAAACCAAGCCTGGTACAGGCATTGTCAATATATCATTGAAAATCTTACAAGGCAGGTGTTGAATCTCTGTTGATTCAGTTGAGTCATCTTATGAATCTATCGATCATCGAAAGCAAGTTTCCAACTTCACTTAAATTTGCTAAAGTCATCCTAATTCACAAAAAAATTATCCGGAAAAGCTATCCAATTATCGACCGGTATCAGTGCTAAGTGTTATTTCTAAAATATTCAAAAAAATTGTTTTTAGCAGGATGATGCATTTTTTAAATATCAACCAGCTCATATCAACACACCAACATGGATTCCGGGCCAATAGATCAACACAAACTGCTGCTTGCAATCTTTTCGAACATGTTCACATGGAATAGGACAACGAAAGGCACGTGCTTTCGACAGTTTAGACATAAAGTTCATCGAGAATAAATTGTACAATTTTGGATTCAGAGGAATTTTCTTGGATTGGATTGTAGATTTTCTCAGCAATACGAAGATGATAGTCAAAGTAAAGGATGCTATTTCCAACTCACATATTATGAATATAGGAGTTCCTCAGGACTCTGTATTGGGACCGCTAATATTCCTCCTTTTTATAAATGACTTACCAGTCCACCTAAAATCGCAACTGCTAACGATGTATGCGGTCTCTGCCCAGACCTCAGGGGAACTCATATCATCCATTGCAGATACTGTAAATTATCTCGTGAATTGGTGTAATTGTAATGGTTCAATGGTTGTTGTCGTTAAGACAGAATATATATATATATATATATATATATATATATATATATATATATATATATATATATTTCCATAATATTACCTCCAACTCACCTTTTCTAACATGTCGAGTCGAAAGTAATATAATTGAATCAACTACAACAACAAACTTCTTGTGCTTAACATAAAATTGAATAAGGCCTTTTATGCAATTTCAAGAGTTGAAGACTGAATGCCCAGCAGTGCAGTAATTAACGTCTACTACAGTTTAGTGTACAGAAAAAATAATACAAAAAATGTTCAGCCTAGACTTTAGACAAACTTGTAAGTCACATTTATTAAATATAAAATAATGCTTTTTTACAGCATATACATCTACCTATGTATCTTGTATGTGGGAACAAACATTGATAAATTTCAACAACATTTTTCGTATCATAATTATGTACCAGGAATTCTGATCATCCATATGTCCGCAGACACAAAACTACAAAATTAGAGAATAGTTTTAGATATATGTGAATGCAAATTTTCAATAAACTTCCACTAAACCGTAAAAGTATAGATTCCTTCAGTTATTTAAAAAATATACAATTTTTGATGATGAAATCCATGATAGCTTGTAGGAACCTCACTATTTTAAATCTATATCTCCTGTAGTTTGTATAGTATGCCTGTATAGTGTAAAATAATACGTTCATGCTAGCTTGCAGGAACTTTGTTTTTATTGTGATTGACTTGTCCTAAACATTTTTGTAATGTTCTATTATATTTCTATTTTATTTATATATATATATATATATATAATATATATATATATATATATATATATATATATAATATAAATATATATATATATATATATAAGAGCATATACGAAATATCATTGAGAATTATCTAATCGCTGCTCATTTAGGAATATCTGAAGCCTTTTTTCGTATCTTAGAACTATTTTACTGGCCAAAAATTCGTAAGGATGTCTATAGGTATTTTAAAAAATGTCATGTTTGTGCTGCTTGTGAAAGTTTGAATTCACCTCAAGCTGGTCATATGAGATCCTATAAAAACGTTAATTTTCCTTTCCAATGTGTCTTTGCAGATTTGTTAGGTCCTTATCTTTGGTCCGAAAATAGTAATCAGTATGGTTGGTCGTTGTGGACTGGTTTACTAAATATGTCTTAGTTCATCCAATATCGAAAGCTATTTCTGAAAATATCCTAAAATTCATTGAGAATGATGTTTTTCTCAGATATGGTGTACTTCAAATTTTTATTGTGGACAATGGAAACCAATTTGTTAGCAAATGATTTCAAACGTTAATGGAAGATTATCGAGTTCAAAAGATATGGTACAATGCTAATTATCACCCTCAAGTTGATTTTGCTGAAAGGGCTAATATGGTAATAAGTCACATTCATTCGTCGTTACATTCATGAGAATCATAAAACTTGGGATTCTTATATCTATAAAGTTGCACAAGCAAAACATCAGCAAAACATGATATCACTGAGTATTCTCCTCCTTTCTTAAATTTTGCTAGCAATGTTCCTGTTACAGGAGATTTCAATAGAAAAATTTCAGAAAATGAAAATAATATCCCTACCGTCTCTGATAAATCCCAGCAAATTGATGATATCAGTATAACTAGAGAAAACGCTAGCTGAAGTTTCATGTTGGTGACAAACTTTGTTTTTTTAAACTCTTTCTTCAGCTCCTAATAACTATTTTGCAAAATTGGCTCCCAAATTTATACCTTGCATTGTCTCTAAAGTTATTTCAAATTTGGTTTGAGCTTGAAGACATGGTTGGCAAATATTTAGGACGTTGGCATGTTAAGGACCCAAAATCGGCCTTTATTGACAATGATTCAATCCTAACACACGAAGTATATTTAATTGCTGGGTCCGAAGGATCAGGCGACTAACTATCTTCCTTTTTATCGTATCGTCAGATGGCGAATTTGTTCTTTATATTTCCTTTTCTGTGGTTGAATCGATATATCTTTCTATTCTTGGGGCTCTGTGGGAGGAGCCTAAGAATGATCTCACCATGGCATTCACCAGATATTAAGTGAAAGCCTTATAGCTGGCCACTGACAGGAAACATTCCAGCTATTGATTTCAATTTTTAGGGCTCTGTGAGAGAGGCCTGAGACAATTTTTCTGTTCTGAGTATTTTTCGGTATTAATACTCGTACACAATTTAGTTGAGTTTACTTTGAGGTTTATTGAAATATATATCGATATACCTTGATACCTTGTGTCGCTTTCCTGATATTTGCAGTAACTTAACCGTTCGGTTGTCAAAGTCAAACTTTGAGAACAATATGTTGATGTAGCACGTAGCTGAAAGGGTCGACTGGAGTTGTACTTTGGGGAAGTGTTTATCTTCTGGTGATTTCTTGTGGAAAATGTGTGCGTCCAAAAAGGAAACCTCGTCAACATTTTATTTGAGAGACATATTTCAAATCTCTTCTGCGTTTTTTTGGTAGTTTCTTCAACTCGAATTTGTACGAAATCACTATGTCTCTCATGAAATCTGGTTACAGACTGACTACCTCAATGCATTTCACTTGTCTTCTCCTTATCGTTTCTAAACAAATCGTATCTTATCGCTGCTTTGTTAGACAATTTGGATCTTCAACTGGAGGTGATGGATTTCACCTTCGTTTGAGATTGTCTAATAATATCTTATCGTATCTTATCGTTGCCTCATTGGACAAGTTGAATCCTCAACTGGATATGATGGATTTCACTTCGTTTGAGATTGTCTAATAACTTGTCCGTGAAATGTTAGTTTTCTTGATAATACCTTCTCGTTAGGTGGTACCTTATCTTTTTATCGTACCTTCGGAGATTATCTTCCGATATTATCTGTTGGTTACTTCTGATGTTTCGCAGTTTTCTCACCATATCGTGATCACTGTGATACAGCAGCGAGAACTCCCATCTGTTGATTGCATTTGATGTTTTCTTGTCTGGTTCTCTCATCTGTTTATCTTATCTGTTTATCTTATATGCCCTTGGCTGATTTATAGTTAAATCAGCACACCCTCCAATTTTTTTCGGTGGGTGCGAACATAGTTCAGCTTGCCTGTTGAATTTATTTCGACGGGATCTTTGGAAGTGAACATATTGGGGGTCAAACTTAGTTAGTTGTGCGGCTACGGGCGATTTTGACATCATATCCTAAGTGACGGCTGGGTTTGGCTACTGTGCAAACTGAGCTCCCTAGGTCTGCTCAGACTGAGGACTTACTCTCAGTGGCAAAATTGGGAACACTCCTGCACCTTTTTGGCATTGTGAACCATAAGTTCATTTTCAGTTTGGTGACACTATAGTTACTCCGGTTGCAGGTGACGGCAGGTTAAACCATAATTGGTTATTTTTCGTTTGATATTTTTTTTCACCAGGTATGCGGTGAGTGGAGGCTTCTTGTCCTGACGCAGTGGGATCGATGATTGTCTCAAATAATCTGGAGGCGGGTGGTTATCAGTGTTCCTCATCGGCGCAGTGCTTAACATCTGGCAGCGACACCTTGACTGGATTATTTGAGAGAACTCCGATTAGATGGTTTCTGGACCTGGATGCCATCATTCATCTCAACCATATTTTTCCTCCACTCATTCAGTCTGTTGTGAATACAAGGGGGTTGAAGTTTCAGCTTGGTAAATGCTACAATTTACTCAATTGAATTCATTCAATTTTTTTTTCTCACTCATTTAGTCTGTTAAGAATACAGAGTGTTAAAGCTTCAGCTTGCTGAATGCTATAATTTACTCATTTGAATGTATTAAATTATCTTCCTCCTTAACTCATTCAAACTGTCATGAATGCAGATAATAGGAGCTTCAGCTTTGTGAATGCTATAATCTGCACATGGTTTTGATTTTTGTATACCTTTCACCCATTTAGCCTGTCAAGTACACAGGGGAAGTTGAAAATTTCAGGTTTTGGTTTTGTATGCATTTGATGTTCAGCCAGTCAATAGTTTGATCTTGGAAGCGGAAATTGTCTCCTGCCATACAGCAATGTATTTTTGGTGTTTTCAATATTTATTTATTTAATTCCTTTTAGTTCATTGTACCTTGGAATATATAAGTATTTCCGAATTTTTGGTACGTTGCCAGATAATTTTTTTTCAGTAGTAGCTATTTTATGCCTATCTTGAATACCTATTTTCGGTTTTGTAAATTGATAGAAATTAATTTAAGTTTCCAAATTTTTACACCGGGTTAGGGTGGTGTGTAATGAATGTTTCGTTCCATCCTAATGAATTTAAAAGTAATCATACATCAAAAAAAATATTCTGTTAACGTCCCGGTGTTGAGTAAGTAGACACTGCCTAAGACAATCCGAGACTGGGTCGTTAGAATCACTTTCAGAATGTTTGTAGAAACCGAAAAGATAATGAAATTGATTACGAAAATATTTCTGCTGTGAATAATAGTGAAACTGAAAACAATTCTTCATTCATTGGTCTATTGAAATAGATATGGTCAAAACTCAGGGGTTCATGTATGGTATGCCATTTTGCAGGTCAACAATGTCAATTTGAAACTGAAAGTAGATTCTGCTACTATGTGTAACATTATTTCAACTGAGCATTCAAGACAGGTAGGTACATCCCGAAATGACATTGATCAAACTGAAACTAAGTTGAAGTCTTATACAGGGGACTCATTGAATGTTGTTGGTATTTTCATGTTTTTACAAGAATATTCAATTTTTACTGGAATTTTTTGTAGTAAACTCCATAACACAAGTAATTTTAGGTCTATTTTTCTGAAAAATAGTGAATATTATGAATTTAGTTGACACTGTTGACATTTCTCAATATAATGTTTCAGTTAAGGAGTATGGTGAACATGTTTTGGGCATAAGGTGTTTATCAAAACCATACCACAATAATTTGACAGATGAGGCAAAACATGTGCTACATCCAATAAAAAAAGTCGCTCTGCTATTGCAGCCAAAACTGAAGGAATGTTTGAGAGATCTTGAAATATAAAAAATAATAGAAAAAGGATATTTGAGGGATATATTTGGATCCGAAAGATCTCAATAATGTAATAAAAAGAGAATACTGTCAGATCCCAACTATCGAAGAAATAACAGGAAAGTTATAGGGTGCACAAATTTTCAGTACATTAGATGCTGCTAGTGGCTTTCATCAAATCCGCTTCAGAGGTATATCATGAAAGATACAGAGCAATTTCCAATTAATGCGAGGGTGTTGATATTTATATTGACGATATAATCATTTGGGGTGAAAATAAAACAAAACATGAACTTCGATCGAGAAAAGTTTTAGAGGTTGCCAAAATAAATAACATTGAATTCAACATAAGCAAATGTGAATTCGGAAAAGATAGTATTGAATATATGGGAGATATAATCTCTTAAAATGGGATTTCAATGGATGAAAATAAAATAAAATAATAGCAAGATTAAATATGCCCATACCAACTTGTCAAGAAGGTATACAACGAATTCTTGGAATGATTACTTATCTAAGTAAGTTTATTTCAAATTTTTCTTCAGAAACTGCACCTCTTAGAGAATTATTGAAAAAATATAATTCATTTGTATGGCAAGAGCAACAAAATGAAGTTTTTCAGAAGTTGAAAAATAAATCAATAAAAAGTCCATTTCTTAATATTTTGGCGTTTCTAAAGATACCATAATATCAGTTGATAGCTCAAAATTGGGCTTGGGAGATGTATCGCTGCAGGATGGGTTACCCTGTGCTTATGCATTGAAGGCACTCAAAGATACCCAAATCAGATATGCACAAATATAAAAAGAGACGCTGGCTATTTGTTTCGGGTTGAATGGGTTGCATGAATATATTTTTGGAAAGGAAGTTATTGTTGAAACAGATCACTCAACATTAATATCAATACACAAGAAACCTTTGAACAAATTCCTAGCACGTCCTCAGAGAAAGATGTTACAAATACAAAAATATGACTTTGAGCTCAAATATAAACCAGGGAAAAAGTTAGTTAATTCAGATAGATTGTCTAGAGCATATATCGAAGAAAAAGTGAAGAAGATTTTGATAATGAATTGAAAGCTCGAATATGTATCATAACATCAGAAATTAATATAACTAATAGTAAACGCCAAGAAATTGTCGAGGAAACGAATGAGTATGGAGAGCTAAAAATATCAAAGAATCTATTCTGAATGGATGGCCAAAAAATATAAAAATGTGCGTACTATCATCAAACCTTACTTCGAATTCAGAGGCGAACTTACCATAATGGATGAACTCATTTATCAAGGAAATAGTTTCATTATAATCATTTGGTTACTCAGAAATGTTTAATATTAGCTGCAGAGTCAATTTTCTGGCCAACAATGAAAAATGGTATTACATAATTCATAGATTGTTGTGCTATTTGCCAAAAATACGGCAAAATAACAAATGTCAGAACCATTATTTTCACATGAAATTCCGTCTCTTCCATGAAATGAAATTGGTTGTGACATGTTTGAGTTTAGAAAATGAAAGTACCTTTCAGTTATAGATTATTATTCGAAATATGCCGAACTTGAGAAATTACCACGCGATACTGGTAATAACTGAATTATTAAATTTATGAGATCAATTTTCGCTAGACATGGTATCCCGAAAACTGGAATATCGGATGGGGGTCCTCAATTTTCTTTAGAATTATTCAGGAGGTTCTCCAGATTCAACATATCATGAGATTACCTACTCTTTCTCAGTCAAATGGAATGGCATAGAGACACATTCAGACTGCTAAAAATATCCTTGAAAAATGTCTTGAAGAACAGAAATATATTTATCTCGCTCTTTTTCTATATCGTAACATGCCTGTGGTTGCAAATTTATGACCATCTCAAATTTTAATGTCTAGGAAAGGATATATTTACCATGTTCCGAACAAAAATTTGAACACCAAGTATATATAAATCCTTTATTCAGCCCATTTACTAATTTACATTTTCAAGTCATTGCAATGATTACAATGAGAACGATATATAGCATGCTTTCAGGTTAATATAGACTACGTTTAAAAAATAAAAATATATATACAACACATATACACATACATATACACAACTACTACACCTATTTGCACACCATACATCTATACGCCCATACAAATTCTAAGAAATATTTAATGAATACACAAAATACTTTCAACATACTAAAACATTTGTATACCTGTCCTAACTAAATATCAAATCGAAACAAACAAAATGAGGAAGTGGCTACTAGGTTTTAATTGTTTGAGAAAATATGATTTTAACTTTGTCTTGAAGGATGTTGAACATGTTAAACGTTTTATCTCTCCTGGCAGATTATTATAGCTATCAAGTACCTTGAAAAAAACAGAATTTTGGATATGTGTTAATGTGACTTGTTGAATATGGAAGTCAGTTCTGAATCTTGTATTGTATCCGTGAATTTGGTCATTGAACATAACTTTTTCTTGTAAATATATTGGGGAAATTTTATTTCTTATTTTGAAAATTAGGATTAATGTTTGGTAGAGGAGAAAGGAATTAATTGGTAACCATTCTAGTTGCTTTCACATATATCTTGTTAGTCTTTTGCAATTTGGCGCATGGCCCTATTTCGGAGTTTGTGTAAACGAGCTAAATCATTTTGTTTCAGTAGATACAGATTTGTAGAATAATATGTGAAATGAGGGAGCACTAATGAATTGTACAGTGAAATTTTTGTCCACCTTGACGAATATGGGGCACAACGAGATAAATAATATATTTTAAATGCTGTCGTCTTTATAATGAAGTTGGCATATTCCTCAAAATGAAACCCCTATGCACATAAACCCCAATATATTTAAATTCATTGACCCGTTCGTTCCACTTTATCAGGACCTAACATTATCTAAAATGTTGGTTACAGAAGTTTCTGAATTTTTTTTCTTCACTTATCACCATGTACTTGGTCTTCTCAACATTGATCTTCAAATAATTAGCACAACACCAACTGTAAATAGATTTCAAAGTTTTGTTGATGATTTCTGTGAGTTTCATGTGATCATTACATAAGAAATAAATCAGTGTATCATCTGCAAATAAATGAACTGAGCTCTCACCTACTATCTCCGGCAAATCATTGACATTCAACAGAAACAACAGGGGGCCCAGTACACTTCCCTGTGGTTCTCCTTGATTACATTCTATTTCATTTTATACTTTATTAGTTTTTGTTTTCTGTTCTCCAAAGAGCTTTCCAACTCTCTGAAGACTATTCCATCTATTCCTACTGCTACTAATTTTTGTAACAATCTATTTCTGTGTATTGTTTCGAAAGCTCTCTGAAGATCCAGAAATACTACAACAGTAGTCTCATTTTTTTCTAGGCATATTTTCCAATCATCTAGTACACACTGAACTGATGTTTCACAACTTTGTTCATTTTCAAACCCTGATTGGTATTTACTTAACAGTTCATTATTTTCAATTTAATCTACTCATTGGTTATAGACTGCTTTTTCAATAATTTTTTCAATTGCGCTTAACATGTTTAATGGTCCAAGGCTTCATTAGAGTTTGTTTTTTTCGGAACAGGAATGATTGTAGAAATCTCCAGGTCATCTGGTTGCTCCCCTGCTAGTAATAAAGTATGAATGAGGTTCAGTAATGGTTCTGCAAGGTTAGTGAAACAGTTTAAAAAAGGCAACATTCAATGCATCTGGACTCCCCTTATTTTTCAACGAAAAACAATATCTCTCAATTCTCTAAGATCTAATAGTAAGAAGTAATTAACAGAAATTAATATTCACATATTTTGAAGGGAAATCAGTTGAATCAGAAGATATATTACAACAACAAAATTGTTTAAAAATGATTCTCCTTCAGAAGTAGGATCCCATGTTTTTGTTCAGTTGATACTGGATATTACCCTAGCAACACCCCAGGGTAACCGTCTAGTCTCCCCCTGAATTTTATAGCTTTGACTTACAATGAGGAAATGAAAACTCTAAATGGAAAACTTTTCCCCAAGATGAATTAATTGAAGAACGATCAGGTATTACCCCAGGGTTACCCGTCTCAGTTTCCCCCTGAAATTAAATACCGAAGAAAAATTAAAAGAATAAAATTTCCTTATGAATCCCTCTCTCTCACCAGTCAAACACCTCTCTCTATATTCATAATACCTTTTTTTTTATTTAAATATCTGTTTACTTGAACGATTTTTTATATTGCAAATAGGTAGAACATTTAGAAAACATACAACTTGATTCAAATTGACATCGAAAGCATAGAACCCTAATTAAATTGACATAAAAGACATATTACTTGAATTATTTCGACATAGAAAACAACTTATTTGAATTGAATTGTTGAAAAATTCTAATTTCTGGAATGTCGGTGCCATCTTTTGCTCTGTCGGCGGCGCCGGTGATCACTCCCTTTCTTCTTATCTACGTTGTTAACCATATTCTTGGGCTTGGAGGTGGTTATTGTCTTGGAAAACAGAGTTCCTTTCCGATTTTGTTTGCTAGAAGACCCTTGGAAACATAGGTTGGACGATCCTTCTCGTTTCCATGCATTTTTATTTAGGGTTGAAACCATTTTACCTCCATTTCTGACAAAGCTACTGCCATTATCAAGTGTTGGGAATGGCAGTAGCTTTGTCAGAAACGGCTTGCTGTACTTAAGGGGTTGTTTCTTGGGTGGCTGAAGTAGTTCATTT
Source organism: Gonioctena quinquepunctata (assembly GCA_018342105.1). Lineage (NCBI taxonomy): Eukaryota > Metazoa > Arthropoda > Insecta > Coleoptera > Chrysomelidae > Gonioctena > Gonioctena quinquepunctata. Next base: position 57,713 of record JAFIRS010003088.1, on the reverse strand, counting down.
TCGGATGGGGAAAATAAATCCCTACTTTCCCCAAACAATCGCTTGAGGAGTTAGTTTCCTTTCCTTCCTGGAAGCAATCTCTTTTAAAAAATGATTATTTTTTTCCAAAGATTTTCTCCTCCCATCTACTAAATATTTCGGCATTGTTGACTAGACTGGCAAAAGCTTACAAAAATTCTAATTTAAATAGCGTTCATGCCTACTGAGGTTTATCAGGAAACCTTAGGCATGTTTTAGCGTGGCTTTCCATACAGGGTTTCTCCCCACGGTTGGGTAAGGTAGTGGCGATTGTGCTTTTCTGGTGGAAAAATAGATGACTAGATTTTCAGTGTTGAAGATCCCGGTGTTCAGCCATTACTGGAGATTTCATAGGCATTTGGGTATGTACACTTCGTAATTTCATATGGTCCTTCATATAATAAACATAGTTTTTGGTTAATCCCTTCGCTGGCCTTCGATTGAACATTTGTTCTTATAAACACCAGATCTCCTAAGTTTAATTTGAGCACCCGCCTTTGCTGTTGTTTTTGTCATTTCAAGGCAGCCACCACTAAATGTTCCAAATACGACTGATATTTTGGCGTCTAACTAATATTTTGGCTTTTTCTCAGAGAGTAACTCATAAGGAGCAAATCCGGTGCTATGGTGTGGTATTGAATTTAGACATTCTTCCCAACTCATAGTGATAGTGCCAAACGAGTTTTTCCTGTAATTGTTCAGGTAACGCAATGACAACTTTAGAATTAAATGGGTTTCTATATAGTCAAACTTCATGATTCAGGAAATAATTTTTACTTAGCTGCTCCTCCCTATGGTTGAGGTTGGTAACCTTTCCCTGCTGGATTTGCATGAACTTTCCTGACAGCTCATCAGTTTTTTGTTAGCGTCCCAAAGATCCGGGGTCAGGTTAATTTCTTCCGGTACCTTGAACAATGCTAGGATAGGTCCAACGCCCTGATTCTCTACACCGAGATCTGTTGAGAATCTGGATAAGATATTGCGACCTAGAATCCGACGCGCACGTAATGGCCTCAGCTGTCAAACTGACAGATGGGTATTTTGGGCTAACTCGAGTGGAGATGGGGCGGTCGAAGATAATGTGAATTTATATTTATGGACGCCAGGTAAATTTTGTCCCACATACCCAGTTCGATATTCAACCCCCAAATTACCAAATGGGTTGAACTAAATGAAATAAACACCGCTATGGTGTACTGTACTATTGGTGAATCATTTAACACAAATAGACAAATTGACGTGGTTGAAAATTACCCAATAAAAATGAAAATACTTGGTAAGCGAATAACAAGGCACGCGTAAGCAGACTTGAGCCCCAAAATGTGCATAACTACAGAAGCATAAGCTATTAAACGACATGACAAGCGCATTGACGCAGAAATTGAAGTAGGCTAGTGCCATTAAGAATGTTCAAATGCAGGCGACGCGTGAGCTCAGGCGTAGGCGTTATGAATATAGTTAATCAATGAAAAGAATAATACACATTAATTTCCGCTTACAAAATGAAGTAGAATAATCCTTAATTTCCCCAGAGAATCAAATAACTTGAAATAAATGTGTAGGAAAAACCTGTGATTCCTTACACTCTCTGCGCCTTAGAACCTCACTGGCTCAGACCATAAACGCCGATCTGATAGTCCAATGGAACACCCTGGGAAAGGTATTGCTTGAGTGGGCCACCCTGTATATAAGTGTGGATACGGAGACCACCCTGTATAGGAGCGTGGATACGCAGACCACCATATATAGGAGCATGGATAAGCAGACCACCCTGTATGTCGAAATGACCTTGTCAATCAATCTAGAGTCATTCAACCATAGAGAAATTAAAAAGGAGAGAGAGTCAAAACAGTGGTGACGTCAGGCGCCCCAAACACTAGCGACACACTACGCGGGTGGGTAAACTAAAACTAAGCGGTAAGTTTAAAACCAGTTAGGGGGGTGTTTTTATTTTTATCAATGAAGTGTGTCAAAAATTCTCACAATATATTGATGAAAGCTTGAAAAAATCGACAATAATTCTTGATATTCTCAAGTTTTTAATAATATATTGTGGAACTTTTGCTACTTAATAATAATAATAGGTCTTTATTTTCAAGAAGTACAGTGTACTTTTTTTTATTATTAATGAATGCCACCAAGTGATTTCTTTCATTTCTTTTGAAGAGTACTTGAACAATTCAATTACTAACATGGTTGAAAGACAAACAGTGCCCCAATACGAACAGTATTTTCAGAACTTGGGAATTATGGTTGGGAGTATTCAAATAGGATATTAAAATGGTACTTCATCAAAATGTGTTTATTTAAATTATTCCTATGGTTAACATACATTTATATACATACAACATAATAACATATACAACATTCAGAACAATGGTGTTGAAAATCTATGTAATTTCATTATATGTTTTCGATACTCAATAATAATGATAATAATGATAGCGTCTTTATTCGTTTGAAGATATACTTATGTAGGTGATAAACATTCGTCTACAGCCGCTCTGCCATGTAACCAACAAAAAAAAACAATCATGAACTGAAATGGTTAGCAAGCATCAAAAAATTGAGATCTTAAATGTACACAGAGAAGAACAAATCAACTATGTATGATTACAATTATTGCTTCTTTTTTTTAACCGCAAGCATAGTAGCTTGTTTAACTAATTTTTGTTTTGGTGCATTGTCATTTAAATATTTTCTTATAATAAATGGAACACAAATATTAGTTAATTTCAAAAATATGTTATCAATGTGCATTTTGCAAGTAAACCAGTCTGTGTTTATATGCTTGACAATTGTACATTTCAATTTCCGCATAATGTTTTCAACATGGCCATAAACTGGCAGAGCGGAATATATGATGTCATAAACTTGTGCTAAAAAAAAGAGTTAAATTTTCATTTGCATAATTTAACCTTTGTTTAGCATCATGCTCTTTTAACATGGTGAATGTGTGGCATGGTTCCCAGTTAGCCACTGTCGAATTTGCTATACACTCTTCGCACTCCAGTAATTTGGATGTAATTAATTTTCGAATGAGATAACCTGCAACATATATTATGGCCTGGGTATCAAATTCACTTTCTTGTAAATTAGGCGTACACACAACAATGTTCTGGAACTCTTCAATAGACGGAACTGTATTTCTAACATTATCGGTGGACTCAAGAAAAGACACCATGTTTTCTAAAATGCTGCTCTCATCAGCCTCACAGTTAGAATTAATATTTCTAGATTCTATTAAATTATTCAATATGGATGTTTCTAGTCCAGATATAAATTGAAAGCAGTTTGGATTGGTATTTGCTGCATAGTATTGCCTTATGGAAGCAAAAAGATTTTCTAATGGATCTGTTGTTAGTGATCTGGTTCTCAAAAATTTCATACCAATTTTCTGGCAGATACTAAGAACTTCCATTACCCCATTTATAGTGAACATCCAGCAAACTTTGAACGGTAAAATAATTCTCATTTCATCACTGTGCATGTTATGAAATTCTCAACTTTTAATTTTCGGCAGTATTTCCTTCCAAAATTTAATATGTTGGGACTTTAAAAACAAACATCTTCTGAGAGCTTTGGAATTAAATTTTGGCGAATGGCTATTTAAACTGTCAAACAGACTGTCAATATCTTCAACAAATTCAGCAGTGTAAATAGCTTCCGCAGGAAGCTGTTCTGGAGCACTACCAATCATGCTCTCTATTGCTGCAGCAACTGTGTGACTCATCAGTTAAGCTGCTCTAGACACTTTCATTTTATTTTTATTGTTACGGCTTACATCAAAATCCTGTTCTTTTATTTTATACATTGTTTGAAACCTCTTCTTCCTGTCTAAATAGAAAGCAGACTTAATATATTGGGACCTGGCTATTTTAAGTTTATCAAAATATATATTATATTTAAAAAAAGCATTTCTGGTACATTTGAGCAAATGTGGTGGGTCAAACAATGTATAAATTTTTTGATTATTTGAAATAAAATGTGGTGCAGAAGCAGTACTTTCTGAGCATTGTCTTATGTTGTTTTTTAACTTTTTAAACTTTCCCTTAGATTTTGGACACATTTTAGATTCTTCCACAGAACAACTTCCAGCTGTGCAGAGTGAATGTCTAAATGTGCAGGAACTAGGGCACTTTCGATGTCGTAAAATTTTTAAAGCAGATCTGAAGGTACTACCTAAATCACACACAGTTGCCAAAATATTTAAACCTATGTCTTGAATGGCTGGAATGACTTCATTCAGAATTAATATTAAATCATTGGTTTTAACTTGACTGGCTGTAAAATAGTAAGCCACGGGTTGTTTCCACGCTCTGTTTATGCCATGAAGCATAAAGACAAGAGCATGATCGGCTACTACCTTTTTTCGTCCTAATTCATTCCCTAAATCCACATATCCCACAATTTTATCATCAACTGTGTCCAGTACCAACTGTTTGGACAAGGAAATTCCGTCAAATAAGAGGACACAGTTTTTGTTGATTTCCTTCATTGATTTGACTCTACTTGACAGTTTTTGAAATGTATTATTATTTACGCCAGGTTCAAGCTTAACATCCCTTAAAATATTATTCATAGTGGATTTACTTGGTAATGTTAAGCATCTACCTAAAAACTCATAAGCCTTAGGCCCCTTTTTATATGGTGCTAACGAGAAAACTTTATCCTGCTTCGTCCAGCTTGGTTTCTTTTTTTTTGAATTTTCCAAACTATGTTTAATGAACTCGATACCTAGTGAATCTACATTTTCTGCTTTAAAATTTGAAAATAATGTTTTTTGAGCAAGATTTACAGCATAATTCAATTTTCTTTTAGAATGTTTAAAGTTACTTCTCAATTTTGAAATCTGCTTACGTTGTTTAACGGTTGTTTGATAAAGTTTTATCTTTTTAGGGGTCAAGTTCTTTGCCCTCGTCTCATCAATTGAATGTAAGATGCTTATTCTGCGTCCCTTCATCTCAGGGGAAACACACCTTTTCTCACAAATATTGGGTAATGTTTGCGTTTCAGAAGTTCCTACAAATGCATCACTACAAATAATATTTGAAATAATATTAATTCTTTGTTTCGACTTACAGGCAAATGGTAATGCATATTTACATAGTCTATTTTTCATGGTATTTGTGAATGAATCATTAAAATGATCTTCACATAAATGCATCTCTTTAGTAGCATAAGACACCTTCAATTGTTCACACCACTTTTTTCGTTGTTCGCAATCCGAAGGGAACTTGGAAAACTTCCTATTTTTAAAATGTTCATCTCTAATTGGCCAGTAGAATATATTTGGACACACTGAACACTTATATTTGTGGTTGCCAGGTAAAGACATCCTTAGTGACCTAGAAATAATTTTAGTTAAAACTTTATTCCATACGTAACCATTAGCTCTTTATCAATTGAAAAAAAAAAACTTTCTTCTCTCCCTTCTCTCGTAAGTCTGCTCCAAGTATTATTCTATAACAACCTAGAATATAATTTAATTATTGATACTTAGTATTAAACATCACTAAAAAACTTACCACAATATGATTACTAAAATAAAAATATCAGATTAATTGAAGCCAAAAGTGTTCGCAATGGATATGTAACACATAAATCAGAACTTCGTTGAATGAAATCAAACAACAAAATGGACATCGGACATCACCTAAATGATCTTTCAAATGTCAAGTGACACTCTTCTTCTTTCTGTTCAGTTAATTCCTCAAGATGACAGCTGACATTGTTACCAATGGCGTCGTTTCTCTCTCTCTGCGCGGGTGGGTGGCGCAGAAACACTAATCTCGCTATTTCCTATCCAACTGACACTCTCTCCTTTTTAATTTCACTATGCATTCAACTTCTAGGCTCCAATATCTCCAGCGAATGACTCAGCCCGTGAAAAGAATTCAACCCGTGAGAAGATCCAACACGTGAAAAAAAAACCAGTCCGTAGAGAGAACCCTGAGGAAGGAACAAAATCAATTGAAAACTCCTCAGGAAATATTTAAGCAAATATATATTTTCCCAATTTATATTTATAGTAAAAGTAAATGTGATAATTAAATAAAATCATGGAAATCAAACATTGTCCAGTATCTTTCAATCGCCCCTTATACTTGATAATCCCGAACAACAACTTATCAACTGGAAATGAATATGCTCAAATATCTCAAAGTATCAAGTTAAATAAAACAAGAGATTCAGGATGGGTTTTGCTTCACCCTATATATAAATAAACGTCCTTTCCTCATAACTCACCCCAAGTAATAACCATAATATCCGTGATGATGATTTCACAAACCCCCCAAAACTCAAAATAATGAATTATAACAATAGTGAATTGCGTACACACCATGTATAGATTTCCATTGATAAGAATATTCCCCTTATTTCACCTTGAAAGCAATTTCAATTCCCTCCATTGAGACAACATGAATATAAAATCTCAAGTGGAACAATTTCTCAACTCTACATTGGAAACCATTTGCACCAGTTTGAAGTTCACCCAGTATGAACCTCGAAACTGATCAATAACTATTCTCTGAGAAAACTGTTAATTAAACCATATTTCCTCAGATTTGAATTTATTTGAGTCGCCAAAACTCGAGAGAGCGAGTTTGGTGATTGAAATCGAATCGAACGAAAGTTATAGTATACGTTAAACCTACCTTGGCATACAGATTGCGAGTTTCCACAGCTTTTCAGATGGAAGCGTATGGAGTGTAGTGGAATGATTCAAAAATTCCTCTAGGAGATTCAATCCCGAAAGGTTCACCAAAAATATCGGCAACAACTTCACAAATCCATCGGGAACTAATCATTTGTGGGCCCAAAAACACTTCCCATTCAAGGATGACGTTAAAAATCATAAAAGTTCTTGAGCCACTTTCTAGAAACCATCACTCAACACTCTTGACACCTGTATCTCCCAAAACTATGTGGAAAAAAGAGAACCCTTTTGATTTGCTCTTCTGTCTACGACGATACTCTCAATCAATCAGATTTACAGGTTCACTACACAACCAAGGTTGGCCCTAGTGCGTTCTCGCGATACGAACATTCGATTGATTATGGTTTGAAGATCCATTGAATGCCAAGTGCACCTACAACCGTACACCTTGGAGTTTATCAGATTAACCCACGACACACACTCATTGAAATCCAACAGGAACAATATGGCATTCAGGGACAGTTATCCGATCTACCGTTGGCAACACTGTGCCGGTAGCTGTGACAAACCTGGAAACGTCAAGTTCGATGGAGGAATTCGGAAAAATGACATTACCAAACAAACATCCCAAGATGAATTTCGAGGAACATTCCAGCTGGGTAAAATGACAACATACTTCTTTGATTTAGGCCCTTCTCTGAGTACACCCAAGAAATAGTTGAGGTCGAAGGGCATACCACAGTTGGTTCGATGGAAAAAAATGCCCCTTAGTCTGGCTAGTATCCGAATGGTTCATGTATCTGCAAATGTATGAGCTCATATCGAAGAGATATCAGAGGGAAGGCATCACTAACGACAATCTCCAAGTACTTGCTATCCCGAACAATAAACGTAATGACACTGTGCACAGCTTTGAATAGAATTGAATCTCACCACCTTCTCTATTGTAGGTTATCACTTGTTTTGCACTACCGGAGAAAGATCACCGGAACGAAGAAAGGAATATCTGGTTACTGACAATATCCTTTTTGTGGTTATAAGTGGCATGTGAATATGCATGAATAAAATACTACGTATATACCGTGTGTCTTCAGGGTATGAGAGCGATACTAAATCTAGTGAGAAAATGAAACATTATTATATCGGCTACGGTATTTTCCTTTCCAGGGATGTGTTCGATACTGAAATAAAATCGTTGGATGAATAATAATCAACGAGTTATTCTTTCACTCAGAAGTCTAAACTGATAAATAAAAGTTGAGGCATAGTGATCTCTCCGAATGATCAATTTGGAACCGAATAAGTATAACCAATGCATGTACAATACTCAAAAGCTCCTTTTCTGTGGTATTGTGATGTCGATATGGTCCATGCAGGCTTCCACTAATAAACATGACTACACCCTTGCTTCCATCCTCCTGTATTTGATATAAGACAGCTCCTATAGCATATAGGAAACTATCAGCTTCTGAAATATAAACTTGATTTGGGTTTGGATGAATAAGTGGTACTTCGTCTAAGAATTGCCTCTTAATTAATTCCTCTGTTTCCTCTGCAGGCCCCCATTTCCAGGCCGTATTCTTCTTTAATAAGTAAGCAAGTCCTTTTGCAAAATTACTTTGATTTTTGTAGAATTTAAAATAGTTATTACAAAGTCCAAAAAAAGCTCGTAGTTGTTTCAACTTGGTAGACTTCTGGAAGTTTTTTGTGGCTTCAATCTTCTCAGAGTCTGCTTTGATACCCTTTGTGGTCAATAGATGTTTCAAATATTTTACTTCTTTCTGTAAAAAACATTATTTTTCCAAATTTTGGGTAATACCTGCTCCTTTTAATCGTGTAAAAACCATTTCCAAATGAATTAAGTGCTCCTCTTATGACTCAGACGGGATTAATAAATCATCAATGTAATTATGGGTGAATTCTTTTAGCTCAGGTCTCAATATGATATCCATTGCTCCCAAAAAACCTGCAACACTAGTTTCTAATCCAAACGGCAAAACCTTGTAGACAAAACGATCATTATATAAAAATGTAGTATATTGCCAACTGTTCTCCATTAGAATCTGCCAATAACTGGAGGTTAAATCTTAGGAAGTTAAACATGTTGGGTCATGAAATCTTTGTAATTATTCATCAATAGCTGGTTGATTTTTGACATCGGAAATCATCCTATTATTAAGTGTCCTGGCATCAAGACAAATTCGAACAGTACCGTCTTTCTTCTTTACTACCAATGGGACTAGAATAATGTGAAGCAGCTCCTATGATGACACCCAATTCTTCCATTTCCTTCAGTTTTTCTTCTACTTGTGGTCGAATGGAGAAAGGAACTGGATAATATTTTTTGACGAAAGGGGTTCCTTCTTTCATAACTATCCTGTGTTGATATAATGAAATTGAACCGGGTTTCTCACTAAACAGTTCTAAATAACTCAAAAGTAGTTTTTCTTATCCTTTTTTTTCAGACATCTTCAAAAAAGACTGGTGGACCTTCCTTTCAATCAACTTCTTCTTATCAAGATCAGGAGGGTTATTTATGTTGGAGACTTCGAATTCTTCTGACTCCAAACGATATCCTGAGGTCCCTTCCGGTATGGCCGTGAAAGAAATCTCTAAGCAAAGATCCTGCAATCCGGAAACAGATTTTACATTGATTTCGATACATCCAATATACACCCAATATTAGAGGTCGTATTAAATTCGGTATGACAAGACAACATGTGTGAAAAACGTGATTGGAAAGAGTTATGGATAACCAAACTTGTTTATTCACTCTTTTACTTTTCTGGTGAAAAGCTCTATCAATTTGAAGTGCCTTCATTGGGAGGGAAGGTAACTTCATCAGCGCTTGTAGTTCCTGTTGCAGATTTTCATGAATACCCGTTATTTCACTTCCGGTATCTATGACTGCGGAACTTTCTCTATCACGTTTATTTCTGATAAGCATTGATTCATAGACTCGGCAATTATTCTTGTACTTGTTTCTTGATTTTCCTCGAGAGTGTTCAAACAGCTTCTTTCAATTCTGGGGTTCGGACTGATCGTGGTTTTCCAATAATATCATCTGCCCTCTCAAAGCTACCTGTTTCTACCAAACGACGGCAGAGACTGGTGAAGGCAGTACTCGATTAGGAAATCGCTCCTGGTAAATATGTCTTGCTTTGCGCGCATTGCCATCCGCAAGGCCTTAAACGAAATGCATATCGGCTAAATGAGCATTATTGTTTGAATAATCCATTTTTTCAAAATTAGTGTTTTAAACCTTCAACAAAACGTTCAACTGTCACATAATATGTTATTACCAAAACTACTCACTCAAACGTCAAATTCATTTCCTAAGCATTCTTGTGAAAAATACAAATTAATGGTAATAACTTCAACACGCATCAATTATCAAATAATCGACTTGAATTTTCAAGCCAAATATGTAGAAAACGGTTGCTCATAGCGACTTGTAAGTGGGGTAGCTTTTTTACGTAGATATGATGAAAAAATTGATTTTTTTACAGAAAAATTTGCTAGAAGTACGCTCAAAAAAGTTAGAATCTTCAAAAAAGAAAAAGACGTGTAGGTGGCGCCCCCTACGAGTAAGAGCAATAATAACATCAGGTTTGAATTCGACACCCCAAAAACCCTCTCAATATCGTTCAATTACCGTAAAGTAACTTGAAGAAAACGAAAATAAAAATGAAACTTCAACACCCTGTATCTTGGAAACGGAGCGTTTCCGGACTTATATTTATTTCGACAAATCATATTGAAATATTGCGTGAAATCACCTCCTGAAGTTTGTCAAAGTACTTTTGAATCACCCTGTATATGTTTCGTTTTATAATAATAATAATTTCATTTCGTAAATTTACCAAATAAATGGAATGAGACATAAAAAACAAAATATGGAAATTTGAAATTAACGTGAAAAAAAATCACACATGCTTCAATAGTTCGTGTGTGATATTTGGGATGGTTTGATGACATTCAGACAAAAATATATCACAATGTTTGAAGGGAATGTGAACACATCAAATGGTGAATAAACACAGATAACCACAAGGAAACAAGTCCGCGCGTGGTACAATTGCATCGTTTATTGCATCGTTTTCATCAACACAAAACTATTTAAATTATGTTCAGTACATACATACACACATATAATCACATACACACTTGAACATATATATGCATATTCAATTGAGAGTGTTTCCCTTTTCAACATGGGATTATTGAATATTGAGGTATACACACATAAATTCACATACATACAGTGCGGTTTTTTATAGTCGCCCCCTCAACTTTCGAACGGTTCGACGTGGAACAATGGGACAAAAACCATTTTGAATGATATCCCGATATTACTCTTTGACATGGAAGACGATGTGATTGCTGGAGAGATGGCGCGGAGGGGCACATCAACTCTCAAATAGCATGGGGGTCAAGTTGAGAAGATAACTCAATTTTATTTTCAACCATCTATTTCTTTGAATTATGTTAATACATTTTTCACAATATGCATTTGAAATGTCAATAATTACAAAATTTGAAATACATATTGTGAAAAAAAATAAAAAAATAAAAAAAAGGGATAGTTGAAAAGATAATTGAATTATCTTTTCAACGATGTGCCACTCAACCCTCTATGCCATTTGAATTCGTGAGTTGATGTGCCCCTCCGCGCCATCTATCAAGCAATTACGATCTCTTCTATTTCAAAAAGTAGTATCGATGATATCATTCAAAATAATTCAAGCCCCGTTGTTCTATGTCAAACCGTTCAAAAGTTAACACGGTGGGGGGACTATAAGAAGCCGCACTCGCAATTGTGATTCCGTAGAATAACCATAGTTGAACGAAAAATTGAATTACCTTTTCAACGATGTGCAACTCGACCTCTATGCCTTTCGAAATGTTCAAAATGATGTACCCCCAGCGCCCTCTGTCGAGTAATTGTAATGTATCTTCTTTCAAAAAATAGGACCGGTAATACCATTCAATGTATTGTATGTCTCATTGTTTCACATCACACCGTTAAGTTATCGAGGTAAGGGTACCATTCAGATCCGCAATTATACTTGATATTTCAAATGCATATTGTGAAAAAAAGTTTGAACGAAATTCGAAAAAAGAAGGATTTTTGTTAAGAGAAAGAAAAATCTATTCAACGATGTGCCACTTGACCCCCATGCCATTTAAATTTTTTAAGTAGATGTTCCCCGCGCGTTAGCTATCGAGCAATCACGATGTATTTCATTCCAAAAAGTAGTATCGGTGATATAATTCAAAACTTTTTTTGTTCCATCGTTCTATGTCGAACCGTTCAAAAGTTAACAGGGAAGGGGACTATGAAAAGCCGCACTGTATAGACATATGTTCATATATATCACTCCATCGAAATATACTTCATTGTCGGAAGAAAATAATTATTATTTGTTGGTCTTGGTTATCTGATAAAGTTACTTCGACGAGTATTATAGTATAAATCATTTGTTTCAAGGAGATTTTTATTTTTATGTATTAGGCTAATTGATTGTAGAATGTATAGTGATGTTACTGTCAGGATTTTCTGATCTTTGAATCACTGCCAATATGAATCTCTTGGCCTTTTTTTTGGAAATATACCTCAGAGCTCTTTTGTGGAGTAGAAAAGCATTTTTGTGAAGTAAGAGCAACATGCACCCTAAAATGAGAACCCCTACTTCGAATGCGATTCTATTAGAGCAAAATACTTAGTTCTAGCTGCGGATAAACCCAGTTCGTTTGAGATTACTCGAATAAGGCAATCTGTCAAATAAATTCAATATGGCGCTTGGTTGGCAAACAATAGAGTAACACGTTTGTTTACTTGTGGAATTTGGAAGCTTTTATGAACTATTTGAGTATAATTTCTTGTCGGATTTGTAGTAAATAGTGAAAACTAAGTTGATCTTCGAAAAAAACATGCCTGTAACGTGTATTGTGGTTAATTGTGGAAGCCGTGCAGATCGGGACCATTTGCTTAGTTTTTTCCGCATACCTACTGTGAAAAACCCACATATTAATGATTTATCAAGAAAAAGAAGGGAAATGTGGTTAGCAGCTATCAAGAGGAAGGATCTAACAGAATCAATTATAAGAAACCAAAGGATATGTAGCAGACATTTTATAACAGGTATCATAAAACGGGGGGGGCGGCTTGATAACACCGAGGCGACTTGATACATTCTTTCCCTCTTGCCTAAAATGCGCACACCACTGTGCTACACATGGATGCGACCGGCAAATATGTACTCATTCGATGCCTTAGTAGGCACTCTTTCAAAGTAAGGTTAGTGGATTTACAGTGGAAGACTTGTTGTTCCCGCAGTATTTTTCTATAAAAACGGGTAGAAAACCAGGTATTCATCAACTGTTATACTTTCTATTTTGTATAGACACTAGTGAATGCAAAGATATCTCCGTATTTTTTCCATGGGTACTGAATTAGTCAAAAACAATATCCTAACCTCAAAGTTGGATTATACAGAAATATTTACCAGTGGCGTATCATTTTATTTTTCAGGGTTGACTTGATAATAAGGATAAATATGGTCAGAACATATAAAAGAAAACCAGGCAGCAGGAAATACTGTGATTTTGATGAAGAAGCAGTAAAGATTGCTGTGTCGCGTCATAGAGACGAGGGTGTTGCAGTTACACAGCTAAGTAAAGAATATAATATACCTATTGCCACTTTATACAGAAAAATTAAGCGAAAATACCCAAAAAAAACATGGCGGTCAGCTTGCGATGTCAAAGGATGAAGAGGATATGCTTGCTAATGCTATTGGTGTTGCTGCTGATTGGGGTTATCCGTGCGACTCAAACGATATCAAAGATATAGTTCAAAATTATTCAGGAAGACATGGGAGAACTGCACCCCAATTTGTAAATAACAGGCCAGGGGAAACTTGGTTACAAAATTTTTTATTGCGGCATAAGGAAAAGCTGTCAAAAAGGTTATCCCAATCAATAAAAGAAAGCAGAGCGAAGGTATGCCATGAAACAGTCAATAAATATTTTGATAAGAAAGTCTAAAAGATGTTCCACCGTCTGCAGTTGTGAATTATGACGAAACGAACTTCACTGACGATCCAGGTCGCGTAAAAGTAATCGTCCGTAAATCGTGTAAAAGAGCAGAGAAAATAATGGATTCCTCAAAAGCCGCAACCTCAGTTATGTTCGCCTGTGCAGCCTCAGGATCCTTACTGCCCGTCTATATAGTTTATAAAGCCGACCATTTCTGGTCCACGTGGACGGAAAATGGGCCACCTGGGGCTAGATTCAATCGTTCCCATTCGGGCTGGTTCGATGGAAATATTTTTAAGGATTGGTTTATCGATATAATACTGCCATATTTTCGAACTTTAACACCTGGCCCTGAAGTACTCATCGGTGACAACCTGGCAAGTCATATTTTCATAACTGTTATCCAAAAATGTGAAGAAAACGAAATTAGTTTTATACTGCTGCCACCCAACAGCACCCATTCAACGCAACCTTTAGATGTTAGTGTCTTCCGGCCAATTGAGACTGCCTGGAAACAGATACTTCAGCAATGGAAAAAAAATAATAGGGGAGTGGTGAGGAAAGATGTCTTTTCCCGATTGCTGAATCAAGCATTAAATCACGTTGAAGCTAGTGGTGAGAAGAACATCTGGCTTTGAAGCAACCGGCATATGTCCGCTAAATAGGAAGAAGGTTCTGGATAAGTTACCGAAAACAGACGAACCTGCATTACCAGGTGATATGGCGCAATCATTAAAAGAGATCTTCGAAAGTTCAAGATTCAAAACTGCAGTAACTCTTGGAAGAAAAAGAAGCTGACTGTACCAGCGGGCAGAAACATATCTCGACACGACGTTGAAATGCCACAGACATCTTCAGGAAAAAAAACCATTGCACAATCTAAAAACAAGGTCTTTATCGTCTGCCTCCTCTGAAAGTGCTATAAGTGAGAAACTATCAACTGTTGATAGTAATGCGGACCCTGAATCATTCTAGGATTTAGAAAACGAAAGTGACATGGACCAACATAACGCAAACGAAAATGACATTCCACAAGGTGATTTAAATGATTTGAAATCAGGTGATTATATTTTTGTTGGTTTAAAAACCGAGTCAGGCACTATTAAAAACTACGTGGCAAAAATAACAAGTTGTGAAGAGAGTGAAACCTATCTTTGCACATTTTTAAGACAAAGCTATAAAATGTCAAACACTTATATTTATCCTGAGGTAAAGGAAGTTGGTATTGTGAAAAAGATAGAAATTAAGCAGAAACTTACGGAATTTGAAACATTAGGAAGGGGACAGATCAAATTTAAACATTTGAATTTTTTTTTTACGATTTGCAACTAGGTACATGTATCAGAATATTGACTAACTTTTATATTTTTACCTTTGTCGATATAGTATATTATTCTATTTTGACTTCCTAACACACCACAGAATGTAGGTAGTACCTACAGATATTGTTTTTTGCGTTTATTATTTTTGGAGTTTCGTTTTTATATTTCCAAATAAATTCTAAAATACAAATTCAATTCGTTTCATTAAAAAGGTTTTTGGGGTGGGCAGGTAGGTACCTATGCTAAAAAAATGTGACGCTCTGTTGCTATAGGGATTTTTGTATTTTTGATTTTTTTCTATCAAGACGCCTCAATCGAGGTTTGAAATGCTAAAACAGAGTTCAATACAGGCATTTATCAAGTCGCCCCACTATAGGTCGACTTGATAATCTACATATATATATATATTTTTTTGCCCCTAAGATGGGGCACCTATTTTTTTTTAACTTTACATTGGATAGTCACTAGCCCAAAGTTATCTGAAGTATTTTTTGTTTGATCCCAAATTGTCTGGTAACAGCTGCAGAGCGATCAATTTCCGGAAACACTGATCAAGTCGCCCCGTTTTACGGTACCTAAGAAAAATGTATGTATCTATGAAATAAGCATTTAATATTTTATGTATATTCTGTGAAAGAAATCAAGTGCTACACTCATCAATGTTTCTTTACTATTTGAAAACATCCTGTATTCAATACAAACATAATAATTCATTCAACTTGTAGGAAAACCTAGTGCCTTGAGTGATGAAAATCATCGAGATTGGGACCCATCGCAGCACATGGGTCTCATCAATCTCAAGTCCATTCAAAACGAAAGTCTGATGTGGATCGAAAATTGAGAGCAGACAAAAGAACTAAATTAAGCAACAAAGCATGGGAACCAAGAGACCTGGTAAGCTCCTAAGAATTGTTTCAAAAATTCGAGTACCTACCTAGGTACTTACATACTTCACTCCAATCATGAAGTCTAAAGTTTGTTGTTGATTTTGATGTTATCTAGTTATACTCCTGTCATGTAATTTACATATCATTGAATTATAAAAGAGGTAACATTTCTCATTTATTTCATAGTGTAAAAATGAATGTGTACAAGGAGATGAAGCACAAGCATGTCAAGGCATAGAAGAAGGCTGTGCTACAGAAACAGACCTCACAATGTCCATGTTGGCCACAAAACGGGGGCAGCTTGAGTTTGCTTCGAAAAAATTAGCTGATTTGGAGAAGAAAGTTGAAAACACTCCTCTGGGACTAATGGACAATATTGATGATATTTATAAGTGGAAATATTTTACTGGGTTCGACTATGAATTCATTAAAATAGCTATTTTCCCTGAGATAGAACCACATGCGACTTCAACATCCACAACAATACTCACTCCATTCAACCAACTATTACTAACTTTAGTAAAATTAAGATTAAATTTACATTTCAAAGACCTGGCTTTTCGCTTTAAAGTGTCTGCCATCACAGCATCATCATATTTTCAAAATATGATTCATATTATGTACACACGCCTTAAAGTTCTATTAATTTGGCCAGACAGTCCAGAATCACAATTCAATATTCCTTCATGTTTTAAAGAAGCATTTCAAGATAAAACCACAATTATTATTGACTGTTTTGAAGTTTTTACTGAAAAACCAGAACATTATTTGACACAACAGCAATGCTGGTCAAATTATAAACATCACAATACCATCAAGTTTTCAATTGGCATAACCCCACAGGGAACAATCAGTTATATAAGTGAGGGTTGGGGTGGTCGAGCTTCTGACAAACAAATAGTAGAATAAAGGAGTTTTTGTGATTATATTAAACCTGGTGGTGTGGTTTTAGCTGACAGAGGATTTGTAATTGAAGGAACATTACGTATATTTGGGGCAAAATTAGTTATTCCTGCATTTACAAAGGGCAAAATTCAGTTATATCCTCTGGAAATTGAAGCAACAAGACACATTGCAAATGTGAGAATTCATGTTGGAAGAATTATTGGAGTCATCAAAAACAAATTTCGAATTTTCAAAGGACCATTACCAATAAGCATGCCTAAAAGTAGATAATGATGGAATATGTATTCTTGATACAATAGTCACAGTTTGCAGTGCATTAATTGACATTCTTCCTTCAATAGTTCCTCAAT
Organism: Gonioctena quinquepunctata; assembly: GCA_018342105.1. NCBI lineage: Eukaryota > Metazoa > Arthropoda > Insecta > Coleoptera > Chrysomelidae > Gonioctena > Gonioctena quinquepunctata. The sequence continues at coordinate 40,528 of JAFIRS010003088.1, read as the reverse complement.
AATTTTCAGTTTTATTATGTTTTTGTATTTTATAGATTATATCATGTACAGATTTTGCATCTTTCTGTGATTCAGATTGAATAATTATACTAATACAATATATTACATTTACAACAAAATTCTATGATTTATTCAACAATAAATGAATTAAGGACAAAAATATTGTATTATTTCACAGTAGGTATAATGATATACTTCATAAATTCGATCTACATATTTTTTTGTAAAAAGGGAAAGTTCTGATATTCAGAGGTTCTGACTGAATAAAACTCTTCAACGATATCACAAAGCTTCTTCATTAAATTCGAAAAAAATGACCTAATTATTTACAAAATTCACATAACCATTGTGACTTTGGAGTGTCCAAAAGGCCTACACATTTAAAATGGAACCATTTAATTTGGCACTCATCGTTATCACAGCTAATCATTGGGGTTCCATCATCAACAGTCCTACATTTGCACCAATAGTTTATTTTTGCAGAGCCTTCACTTCTGGTGAAATATCTACCCAGAAGTTCAGGCATTTCAACTTCAGCATGAAACTTTAAAGCAATTCGGGAATTTTGTTCCCAAAAATCAAAATCTGGGAATACCCGTTCTTCGAAGAAAATGAATGGAGACCAAATAACAAAATCACAATATTGCAAATTACAAACAAACATTTGCATTTGTACTTGGTAGTAATATGAATGATCACGATTCAATGTGATCTTACCATTTTTTTAAATAACACAAGAATTCTTGAATTTAGTATATTTCTTGATGTCCTTGATACCATTTGTATATAAAAAGGTAAGGACATTTCACTTTCAACACTCCCCCCAAACAACATTCACAAAACACTATTCTATCTGGAAATGCTCCTAATTGTGGCCACCTTGAATGTATTACTAGACCCACTTCATTAATAATAAAGTCTTCATGATTTTCTTCCATCGTTTTCTTATATACTTCAACGGCAATAGATTCATGCTCTAATCCCCAATCTGTGGCTTTTGTTCGGAAAAGAGCTTAAGCTGGAAAACATATGCCTTTGATAAGAGAGAGAGAAGGTGATTCTTTATTTGTCCTGCAAACAGATTTCAGTTTTGAAGCCGTTATTCATCCTGCTCTTTGTAGATACCAATTATTTGAAGCATGTTGTCCTTGGGTATTCTCTTCAGTTAATGACACCTGATCTGCATTCAAAGACATATCAATTGTTTTTGATATTTCCATCAGTTCTACATAATCCTTAGAAATAAATCTTTCTTCAAAGATATTGAATATCACTGGTAAAGTGACAGTTGAAGCTGCCTGTAGTTTGCTTGCAAATGGTTCCACTATCCTCATAATACTAGCCAGTATGATTCAAACTTTCAATTCTTTTCAATAAATTTACAATACTATTTGGACATTGTGAGTATATCAATATTGTGTTGGATTGGATCAGCCACAGTACCAAAGTCCATTTCTGCTATTGGCACAATGGGTACAATTATAGGGAGCGATGGCATGGGCCACAAAGCAGCTACATCAGTACATGAAACTGTACCTTTATTTCTGTTTGCATATTCAGCAGCAAAAAGCAAAGCACCTGTGTGGCTACACACTTCACTTTTCCCTGCCAGACTTGTACAGTGGCCGCTTGAAACTGAACCATCTTCAGTGATGATACACCAAACCTCAAGTGGCTTAGCACTGGCTTTTATCGGATGTTTCACCTGAAAAACAGACTGTATAAGACTCCAATGAATATGATCAATAAAAGATGCATCAAAACAGATCATTATAACTTCTAGAATTAACAATGAATTTGATTACAAAGAAGTATAAAAATAAAAATTTACCTTCCCAACCATGACATGAAAATCATTAATGATCTTTGTTCTTATTTTCAAGACAAATCCAGCAGAAAAATACTCGTGAGCATCAAGGGTTTTGTAGGCTTTCATCTGCTCATGTGTGTAAAAGCTGTGAGTCAACACAATATACGAAAATATATCAGGGTATGCGACTGGTGGAATGCCACCAACACTGTAGTCTAGATCAGCGGATGCAAATGTAAAAGGGTCCAAATCCTTGATCAATTTCAGCTTCATTAGATACCTACAAACACATTGAGTATTTCAAGCATACAAGTTTACTATAGCTGAGAAAAATGCACAAATTATCATTTTCTCATTTACCTCTGACCAACGCCTGGATTTTCCTTCAATAACTTCTTCAAATATGAACTTTCCATATTGAAGCAACGAAAATACTCAATGAATATTCCTCTCAACACGTAAGACTCCTTCAAACAACTCAAAAATGGTCAAAATTCTCAACTAACACGACGAAAATACCTCAACAACTCACGAAACAATGTAAACATAGGAATCTATAACCACAGTTTATATTAGCTATAAACTGTGCTATAACCTTTGTTTGCCAACCAGACGCCATCTTGACAGATGAAAAGTCACGTGGTTTGGATTGCCTTATTGCCTAACATCCAGAAGACAACTTATTGCAGATATTGTTGATGTAATAGTCAAATTTCATGTCGATATTTATTCCTAGAAATCGTGTTGTTGTTTTGTTGAGAATTTTTTCATTAGCCAATGAAAAATCTTGGAGATCACAGCGGAATGTGATTATATTGGTTTTCTTGTGTCAATCACCAAAGAATTGGAGTCGCACCATTGTTTCATTAAAATCATCTCTCTTTCGATTTTATCTCAAAGATGTTGCGGTGAACTATCATGTCAAGGAAAGTTGTGTCATCCGCGAAAAGAGTGATATTCAGTTGGCTGATATGGTTGATATAGAGCAAAAATAGGATGGGTCCGAGTACTGAGCCACTCCCGATTTAATATCAGCCATATTTGAGTCAGTGCTACAGCGCACTATTTTACTGCGATTGTTCAAATAGGATCTTAGCCTCGTATTTCTAATTCCATAATGCTCGGGTTTCTGCAGCAGTGTTTCATGATTTATGCAATCGAATGCTTTAGAGAAATCGCAGAATACCGCAGCAGCGCACTCGCCTGCGTTGATATTTCTATATACCTCTGACATGAAAGAAAATAGAGCATCATTGGTCCCTTTGTTGAGCTGAAGTTCATATTGTTCCGTGCATATTATTATATTCAATAGTAAAAAGTTTTGAATGCGTATCTTAACTAGTTTTTCCATTATCGCCAAACTAGGGATTAGTGAAATGGACCGGTCACTCTCGTTATCAATATAGACATACACACGGATACGCCCCTACCATTCAATGCCTCAACTGTCCTCTAGTGATTCTTGAACCCGTTCGGTAGCCTCTGATTTTCAATGTCCCAACGAGACTTCGCCATAGGTAAAACTTCCACCACAACGCCCTCTAGTATTCAACGCCAACAAGGCCTCAGCAAGACTCTCTACCAACGCCCTCTGGTGTTCGATTCCCCAACGAGACCACGGTACAGCACCTTGGTCTCTTTCCAATATATTGTTTTTTCTCTTACACATGTACACATTGGTTTTCCCCATATCTATCGTCGTGACCGTACCATGCATTTCCCCCAAATTCATAGCAAGAATTCAGATTTCTATAAATTTAGTTCAGATTTCTATCAAGCTTTCAATAATTGTGCAAGTACTGTTCTATCTGGTGCTAACTTCCTGAACAAGTTTAAATTCTGGTTTTCCGTTATCCCATTGGAGTTTTTGTTTCTGATGATAAAGAACGTCCTGCAATATTATGCAATATTTTTACATTTCTTCAAAAGATCACTGAACCATTCCATCTGGTGGGTGACAGTAGCATTTAAATCAAGGGTATGAGCGAAGCAAGGAACATGGCGTATCTTTAGAAGACTGGCTGCATTAATCATATTACCTGCATTATCAGTAATCATTGCTACCACCTTATTACGAATACTCCATATTCTCAAATGTGGTATCTAAAATCTAAGAAAAGCAGTTATGGATACTAAGGTCAACAAAATTGTCATATACTCATAGAAGCCATATTGTCCACTGTGTGCCGGCCATCTAATCCAACACTTTGCAGCACTGCTGACCGGGAAATATAGTTTTCCGTGCCCGCATCATAACAGTAAATATACATCCATTGGCTGAGGAAGTTCACATGTCTGTAGTAATTGAACAAGCCGATGTAGTATTGATTCTCTCTCAAGTTTTTCCTTAATATTTTGGTATTCAGCAGGTAGTGGTTTATATTCTACAGTATTTATACTAGGAATCACATATTTACTGCCGGGGGCATTGCCATTTTTTTAATCCTTCGTGTTCACCCTTTCTCAATGGTTTCAAATCTATGGCGAGCCTCCTTATATAAATACGGTCTGGAGATGACTTCTACTACTTTCTTCTGCATAGTTCTGGTTCTGTGCTTTTTCGAGTATTCGTTTCAACATATTTCTTGAATGGAGAGTTCTGCAGGAACCTCTCTATCCAATACTTTGTTGTTCTCATTCATTTCTTGATCTTGTTCTTGTATCTGTACTATTTAGAGATCTTCATACATGTCTCCTCTTCAAGTGATGTTTGAGGTTGTCGTGTTTTCACTTCTGCCCAATGCCCACACAGTATCAACATTTTGAAGAAGTTCCATACATCGGAAGTTTTCCCCTGCCCCATATTACGCAAAATACAAATTCAATTCAAATTCAAACGATGAACAAACAATTTATTACAAGTTACAGTGACAAGTGACGAGAAGACAAGTGACTGACTAACGTCAAAGACAAATGATACATCAACCACCATGATGAATAATAATAGGACAGATGATATCTCATATTCATCCCTTATGCTTATCGCGTATTGTTGTTGATTGACTGCTGATCAGAATTCATCATTCAGAAGCCAATCAGGAAAAAATTCGCCCCTACAACAGAAAAACAAAATGCTCTCAAGCGAACCCAGCCTCAGAGAAGGAATCGGATGCCACTGAACCATTCACTCTTGATAGGAGAAAGCGGTGACCATGAGTTCATCGAAACTATCGATAATAAGCGATAATTTAGCGCACACCATCTACAGGAGACAGGAGAGGGAGTCTGACATATGTGGTTAAATATGGACGTTTGTTTTGTTATCCCTCTATTTTATTTTTATGTACCCATTAGTTGTAAATGTAACATTTACTAAAAAGTTCAATTTGATGCCCACAGCAGAGGAGGATATAACATTCCAGAAGCAAGATCGTGTATGACTGTCGAAAATTGGATACCTGATCTAAGAGCTGAGGAACATTACTGAATAAGGCTAAGAGCTAAGGAATAGTACGGCAAACAGAGAATGAACAGAAAGGAGGTGCTTTTTTATGCAGCAAATTTTGGCAGAAATGGTGAGAACAATGGAATTTGATTCCTGCTAACAAAATTATTTTGAGCATAATCTGTCAATATGTTCAACTACAGATCCAAAGTGTTCACCTGTATATAAAAATTTTCGTGTTTAACCATCGTCTTTGGTCTATCAGGTTCAATGAATTCAATTTCCAATATTGGAGGTGATCTGAGCCTGAGCTACAGAATTTGTAGTCGATGGAGAAGAGATGCTCAATGCGGGTTACAATATAGTATTGAAAAGCATAATAGAGCAATTTTCTTCAGTTGAATTGTGCCATATGTCTTCACACACGAAGCATGGTGAAAAAGTAAACATTTTCAATGGCAGTGCTGAAATTGTACAATTGTTTGTGTTGAGCGGTACGGGCAGATAATGCAATTACGTTTCAGATCTTCCGACACTTTTGACAAGGGGTTAAGTGTAGGTACAATAAGAAATACGATCGAAGAGAATGTACCACGAAGTGCTATTTGTGTCTTTCAAAAGAATCTATCTCTGAAATGATAGCAAACTATCATATAATCTGAATTGACAAACGAGAACGATTTGGTGCAGGCCTTCGCAGACAACCAAGCGGTAATAGTGTCGGGTAAGTCGGCAAAGGCAATCGAAAGAAAATGGGGTCTGGGAAGCCTGCGCCAAATGGGCAGACAGAAACAAACTAACATACAACATAGGAAAGACAGAATCAATTTTTATAACAGTAACGACAGAAATACGACTACAAACGATACAAATGGGGGGAGAGACACTGACAATAAGCGACAAGGTTAAATATTTAGGGCTGACAATCGACAAGAAACTGACATGGATAGAACACCTCAAAACAATTCGGACAAAGACGCAAGACATATCGAACAAACTGTTTGTAGTTGCTGGAAGAGAATGGGGCGCGAGCAAAGAAAACTTGAAGCTTATTTTTGAGCAAGTAATCAAACCGTTGATTCTATATGGTACCGAGATATGGGGAGAAAGGGCACATGACTCACGAATAATAAAACATCTACGTGCAGCAAAACGGCTATTCCTGGCATACAGAACAACACCAACAGACGCACTTTAGAATACATACCAGGCCCTAAACGAGAACTGAAAATCAAGAAGAACAAGGAAACAGAGGAGGCATCGCAGAGACATTGGGAAACGACCAACAAAGGAAGGAATCTGTACGAATCGATTGCTTAAACGGGAAGGGAATTAATTAATTTGAGCTGAAAGACTACAACAACTACTGACGGGACATGGACACATGCAGACATACTACAGAAGATTTAATTCGAGACAGACAGACGTGATATGCACATGCCGTAGGGGGGGGAAGAGGACAAGACACATAAAATAGTCATTAGAATAAGAGCAAGGCAAGAATTGAGAGAGATATTAAGACAAAATAACATGACGTATCCACCACGAATTACAGGCAGACGAATAATGACGGGATTAATATTACGGGAAATAAATACATGGGGGCAACGAATGATCCTAGAAGACGGGCAAATCAACAATACAGATTGACCGGTAGTAGGACAGTTCGGAAACCAGCCAAGCTGTAGAAAAACAAACGAACAGGTGAAATATAAAACTTTCAAAAACACATAATATAGAAATATAAACAATTTGATACAAGAAAACCACAGCCAAGCCAGATAAATACCAACAAACAGTTGATATATACAACTTGTAAACATACACAACATAGAACCATAAATTAGCCGAATCTGTGAATACAGACAATTAAGATATAGAAACCATCTGTAAATAGATATAAGATACAGCCAATGAATACACACAAAATAAAACCATAAAATAGCTGAAGCCTGTGAATACAAATGAACTATATATAAGCCTTCAACTGTGAATAGATATAATACCAACTGAAGTGCGTTGACCAGGTTCTGCCAATAGATTATGTTCACATCAGAATCTAGAAATAACATCCTAATATGTACCATAAAATAGACGAATCTGTAAATACAAACAATTAGATATAAGACACTATTTGTAAATGAAACGATTTAAGGTACAGCCGCCACACATTATACTCGGATCAAAAAATTGGAGTAAGCACCATATTATGTTTACACACACGTGAGGCCAAAATCGTCAAGAGGGACACACGATACAAATAGTCTCTGAATACAAAATCACACACCTCAAACACTTTTAGATATACGACAAGCAACTAATCCATAACATACACAGAATAAGGGCGAATAATGACATAAAACACAAGGAGGAAGTGATGAGGGGGTCTCTTTCCCGGCTAAATTTTTGGAGAGAGGAGATGGGATGGGTTTCATTTGCAGTGGAAGATGGTATTAGAATCGACTTGATACCTAACGGTAAGTAAGTCAGCCGCAAGGCAAATAATCCCCAATGTATCAGGGAGTATGGCCGGATCGACGGTATCGCTGTACTCGGTACTGCGTGAGAAGAGAATGCGAGTATTTTACTAGGACTCCTAGACCTAGTAAAATAATAATAATAATAATAAATTTACTCATCATAAAAATTCACAATTATAAGGGAATATACATACATAATAATCTCATCGATGAATAAAATTTGGGGAAACCACAGGAGGGCAAGCCCTCGTGCGTGGCATAGAATATAGCATTCTCAAATATGAGTAGCTATATAAATCTTGAGTATTACTTGACACTTAAATCTAAAATTAACTTTACATTATTGAATTTGATTAATGCTTTGATAGCCGTAGTAATTTTGAAATATTTACACTATTATCTATATACATATAAGTTTAGAATTTCATGCTGAGTTTTCTATTAAACAATGAATAGTCTCTCTCTCTCTTGCGTTCTAACGAACGTTTCCAGTTTTTCTTTGAATGTGTTCATTGTGGGTTGTTCTTTAATGACGGAAGGCGGGGAGTTGTACATTTTAGGTCCAAGGTACATATAGCTTCTTTGTCCAATCGATTTATTCATTTGTGGTGATAGATATAAGTCTTTTTTTCGTGTGGCATAATCGTGTACTTTTGTTTTTAAGTTTGTTCTATTTAAATGCTGATTGGTAGTGGCTTGCGTGAAACATATTTGTCTGGGATCCATTTGTTCACTCTCTGAAAAAAGAAGGTCTGACGGGTACTTACGATCTTTTCCTGGTAAAATTTTCAGGAATCGCTTTTGTGATACTTCTTATTGGTGGTAGTAGGTTTTTGATACTGCCCCCCCATCCTATTATACCATAGCTCAGGTGTGATACTACCAAGCTTTTGTATATAATAATTTTTTGCTTATGTGATAGAAAATTGTTTATGTGCTTGAATTTAAATGGAATACATCTGAGTTTTTTAATTAGGTACTTAGTAGCTTCATCCCATCTTAATTGACTATCTAATATAATACCTAAATATTTAATCTTATTCTCAGGACGTATCTTGCAATTTGCTTGTATGTTAATGTCGTAGTTAGGAAGGGATGTTTTGTAGCTACTAAAAGGTATATATACTGTTTTCTTGAAGTTTATTGATAAAAGGCGTTAATCAAACCATTTTTTCAAATCCGTTCCAGATCATTCCAGTTTTTGTCTTTATAGGCTATAACTGTATCATCTGCGAAGCTTGGATCCTTCCATGCTTCTCTGATAAGAGAAGATTGTTGAGATATATAGTAACCGTACCTCGAGGTATACCACACGTGATTTCTCTTTCATTACTCACAATGTTTTTTATTTAAACTTTTTGTTTTCGGTTTGTGAGGTAACTTTCGAAGAAGTCGTGGGTCCTACCCCTAAACCCCAGGTCTTCTAGTTTTTCGAAAAGAAGAAGGTGGTCTACGGTGTCGAAGGCCTTTGCTAGATCCAAGAAAACCCCAATGGTTGGTAGGCTTTCATCAATGCCATCATAAATGTCGTTCGTTACTGTACTAATCGCGTCTTGGGTTGACCTTTTTTCACGAAAGCCAAATTGGGAGTTTGATTATAGGTTGTGTTTTGTTAGGAAGTCGTTAATTATTTTTTTAATTACTTTTTCAAAGATCTTCGCCAGAGAAGTTATTAGTGAGATGGGTCTAAAATTTGTAACTCCACTTTTTCCTCCACTTTTATAAATAGGTTTAACGATGGATAACTTCAAAGAACTTGGAAAGTTCCCTTTTCCCAATGATTTATTAATTATTACTGATAACGGATTTATGATGTAATCCGCAATAATATTCAAAGTTTCTGTTGTAATTCCATCATGACCAGGGGCTTTCTTTTTTTTATTGTTCAATTATGTTTTTTAGTTCCGTCGGGTTAGTTGGTGAGAGAAAAATGGAGTTACAACAGGGAACCTTTTCTTCAGTGTAATTTTTCGCGATTTTACTGGCTAATTCTCTTCCTACGTTTGTGAAAAACTCATTGAAAGTCTCTGCTATTTCATCAGGTTTGTTCTTTTTCCATCTTTATTTTTCAAGATATCAGGTACTTCGTTACTCGCATTCTCTTCTCATAGAAATTTGCATCTGTGAGTCGAAGGAGAATAATGACATTATTAGCCCTGTGGGATTCTCTACGAATATATTCAGTACCTATTTCATGAAATTAATATAGGAAGGTGGATTTCTGACGTTATTACAAAGCATCATTATTTTCTTTGCCCCGTTAATAATATGAGGAAAGCGTTTGATTCAAATACATCTTTTTGGTTGGTTAATTACACAACTTTTTATTACATTCAATTTTATTATATTATCGAATATCGTATCGGCCGGGAGTATGGGGAGTAGAGGTAATTCCATCTATTTTCATGACGATATTGCATGTATAAGATGACACGCCGTTTTACTTTTTATTCGACTTGACCGTAAACTCCCATTCAAATGTCACTTCCTTTTCATGTGACTTGCGATAATATATAATGGAATAGATAATATTATCGTTGAGTGTAATTTCTAATAGCAATGGAATCTGTCATTTCTGTCACATGTGCCTATCGATCTGATTTAAATTGAAATCGAATCATTGTTTTCATCGGTTGTTTTTATGTACATTGATGTCTGTGTCAGATTATCTAACATTTCATCACTTAAATCACGCATCATCGACATATCCAATGGCATACATCATTTGCTTTTCCATTCCACATGCAGTATTATGGTACTCAGTGGCGGATTTAGAAATTTGCCGCCAGCAGGTCATTCAAATTTTGCCGCCTCTACCGATCTCTACAATTCGATACCCTAGTTCAGAATCATATTGATTAGAAAAAAAAAGACAATTTCACTGTAATAGAAAATGACGGTTTTTCAGTAACAAATGTATCTGTATTTATAATGTATGCAGAATCACTTCCAGACACCTATTTTCTCATTTTATACCGACTACAATCCACTTGAAAACTGTTCCAAATTGTGAGAGATTCAAACGCCATGTTTTCGCGCCGTGAAGTCATCTATCACATATCCTCTAAGAGTACGTTTGACTAAGCGCTCACAACGATCACGCTCACGACCGCGGTTTTCTTCCTCTTGCTTGCGAGCGTTACAATCGAAAACTCAAGTGGAATGGACTGGAGCGTTTAACGTTCATGTAAACATTACAAATGTCGAGCTCGAAAATAAGTCAGAAGCTTGACGAGGTTACGTTTCAATTTATTTATAGTTTAATAATGTACGTTTAAATATAATCAAAATGTCTTTTATGGCGACAGTTGGATATTTGTTGATGCAGCGCAATAATGGTTCAGAAACTACTTCATCTAGTTCCGATGAAGATTGGAAATCAATTTTACAAAACGGCGATTGTGAAAAGCGAAAACTTAGGCCACGTATTATCAATTATGAAAGTGTAATCGATCGTTATTCAGATGAAGAATTCGAAAGCCATTCCAGGTGAATGTTTTTGTATCATATTCAGTGATTTAGTATGTAAAGAGACTTGAGTAAATTTTTGTGTTTTTTTTAAACTTTCAAGGAACACATTCAATTATTTACATGAGTTAATACAAGAAGATTCAGTTCGACGTGTTTCTGGATGCACTACAATTCCTTCTCAACATCAATTGATGATGGCTCTATGGAAAATGGCTACAACGGATTATTATAGGTTATATTTTTATAAAAATGAATAACTTTTGTGTGATGTACTTGTAATATAATTCAGAAGTATGTAACTAAGATATACATTTTTTTTTATTGCAGATCAGTTTGTGACAGATTTAAGGTAGGACGAGCTACTGCTGTAAGAGCTGTACGTCGAGTTTGTCACGCTTTATTCATAAGAGCCTCAAGATTTATGCAATGGCCTACTGAAGATGGTGCTATTGATGTGATCCGTGGGTTTGAAAGATCAAGTGGCTTTCCTAAAACATTAGGAGCTATTGATGGGACTCACATTCGCAAAAATGCTCCAAAACATAGATCGTAGACTCAAACTCAGGATGGGATCTCAGTAGAAACTGTAGTCTATCCCCAGCCAGCAAATAAATCTACAGTTAGGTGGCCTGCTTATGCCCCATTGAGCGCCCACAAGCATGAGTTGAGGACAATTGATGACCAGGTGTTTACGAAGTGAAGGTATTCCATGTAGGTGTGCTTCTTGCAGTTATAGTCAGATATCAACTCATTTATTTTCTTTGTCATATTCGAGACAGTAATAGAAATTTTTTCTGGATTGTCTTTAAGGACATTTATGGATTCGACTGCTTTTTGTGCTTTGTCATAAAGCATCTTTTGGTTCTCTTCTAAGGCATCTATCCTAGGCTATATGAGGCCACATCAGCCCTGTTCAATATGATTCCACCAGCGAGTGTCCCAAGAGCTGTTATCCCGTGGATGATGAGAAGTGCCAGTCTTTTTTGTCTTCTTGGCACAGATTCTAAACCAGAGAGGGTTTTCGTCCTATTAATGGCCTTCATATATTTTTTCCTGAGAGATGCTGAGGTCCAATGCCTCACATTTACTTTCCCATCGGGCAAGGCTGTTTCCAAGGGTGTTTTCCTGTCTAATATAGGACCCATGGACGAATGTTTCTCATGAATTTTCTCAACTATTTATCCATAGCTTCCTGGAGTACACTGACTATATCACTTACTCCTATTCTGATTGTGATGGAGTAGATCACAGGAATGTGTCAAAATAGTGATCTGATAAGACTAAGTATAAGAAGATATACTTCCTCATGGATAATAGGTCTGCCATTTTAGAGGGGGGCTATAGCCTAGATGTCTCAGTAAGAGGTGTAGCTTCAACAGGTACTTATTTTGCATAGAGATCTTTATATCGAGAAAATAATGGAAACTGTTCGCGTGATGTGAGGCCGAATGCAGGAATTCTTAAAAGAGACGTTATTATGTACTCCCTGTAAAAACGATGAAAAATGTCAAATTCTGTTGATAAGGATAGCTTTCTAGGACCTCAAAATTTCGAAATCTGATGACAACTCGATTTTTGAAAATATTTGTAAATTTCCAATTTTTCAGAAAATATTTCAATACTTGATAATTCTGCACATTTTTTTTATTATTATTATTTTCTTCAATAAAACGAATATAAAATTATCATTAGGTAATCAAAAGCTCAAAAACTCATTTTCAAAAGAAATTGAACATCTTGAGAGTTATTTATCAGCTATCTTCTGTAAAACTGCAAGTTTTTCATCCATCTCCATTCGCTCCTTGTGCCTTTTCATTTTATGATCCTCATGTTCATCTTTTTCCCAGTAAATATGTTATTTCACTTGATGATGGAATGAAATTTAATGTTTACATTATTTTAGTTAGAAATAAACTATCTGACGTAATCAACTGACATGAGGAACATCTGCTATCAGATTCCCTACACTTTCGTTACTTTCTGAATGTTTCGATGAAAGACCAGTGGAAGATGCAACTGCAACTGGATTGCACCATGCTCTCTTGGCAAACATTTTCTCCATTATCTAGAAAAAGTATATGGTGCATTGTGATAATTATAAAAAATAAAGCTTATTAATTAGAAACTTATTGATTTGCAATTATATAAAATTTTACTATATCTAAAAATTTAGTAGGATATTTCAAAACGTATACAAACTTCGAGAAACTGCCAATTCCTTCTATCGTTACCCGATTTGTTGTTATATCTTCCAAGTGAGGTATATGATCCAGCTAAAATTCTTATTATTAACCCTAAGTGACTTAATGTTGATAATGCAATAATTTTGTTTAAGTCATTCGACAATTGTTCTATGGCAACAGAGAAGTTGAGATCACTATGGAAGATATATTCTTCTTTGATAAAAATCGGATCAATTGTGTTCCTCAGGTTATACTGATTGGAGTTTACTAATAAGGAATTACCGTTTTAAATAAGTAAAGTATTTGGCAACAAGCATGCATACCCGTAAAGATTAAATAAAATAACCCCTGTCTTTTTCCCACATACCATATCTCCATCTGTTGTCTGGATTATTTCAGGTTTCTCCACAGGACTTGTTACTACAAGATCACACTTTGAGATGTTCTCATTGTTTATCATTTGTCGTCAGGGTTATTTTACCTTTGATAATGATCTCATGTCACACAAGTATGAAACATCCACACATCCTTTTAGTGATGAGGATCCTTAATGGTGATTGTCTTCTCAAGCTTGTCCAATGATAGCTCTGCATGCCATAAACTCTCCCAAAGTGTGGAAAAAAGATTCTAGGTACAGTGAGTATGGCATCCAAGCTTGGGGGATTACTAGAAACACTAACCAGCTGAACCTTCGTCACCTTGTGAAGCATTGTACATAGATCGTAGACTCGAACTCAGGATAGGATCTTAGTAGAAACTGTGGTCTATCCCCAGGTAGCAAATCTACAGTTAGGTGGCCTAATGCCCCATTGAGCGCCCGAAAGAATGAGTTGGGGACAATTGATGACCAGGTGTTCACGAAGTGAAGGTATTCCATGTAGGTGTGCTTCTGGCAGTTATAGTCAGATATCAACTCATTCAATTTCTCTGTCATATTCGAAACAGTAATAGAAATTTTTTCTTGATTGTCTATAAGGACATTCATGGATTCGACTGCTTTTCGTGCTTTGTCATGAAACATCTCTTGGTTCTCTTCTGATCTATCCATCTATCCTAGTGCTATGTGAGGCCACATCAACCCTGTTCCATATGATTCCACCAGCGAGTGTCCCCAGAGCTGTAATCCCTTAGATGATGAGAGGTGCCAGTCTTTTTTGTCTTCTTGGCACAGACTCGAAACCAGAGAGGATGTTCGTCCTATTAATGGCCTTCATATGTTTTTGCCTGAGAGATACTGAGGTCCCATGCCTCACATGTACTTTCCCATCGGGCAGAGCTGTTTCCTAGGGTGTTTTCCTGTCTAATATAGGACCCATGGTCGGAAGATTCTTATGAATTTTCTCAACTACATTATCCATAGCTTCCTGGGGTACACTGACTTCATCACATTCAGAGGACATGGTTCCGATACTTTCTCCTATTTTGATCGGGATGGAGTAGATGACAGGAATATGAATCAAGCTATCATACACTTCACTATGCCCTCTTCTCTTTGTCAAAATAGTGATCTGATAAGCCGCTCGCTGAGTATAAGACTGAGTAGAAGAAGATATACTTTCTCATGGATGATAGGTCTGCCATTTCAGAGGGAGACTATAGCCTGGAATGTGTAACACGCCTTATTTTTGAACCCCAGATTTCACATTATATGATTCAAATTTGAGAAGGTGAAATCACTTTGCCGATAGGCTGCTCAGATGGATACGATTAGGTTCAATTAATGACTTTTCCTAGTTTATCAAATTGGGCCACTAAGAAAAATTATACATTAATTAACTTGACTAGTTCAAGAGTTGGGCGCCAGGCTTGCTGAAGACAAAAGCCAAAGATAAATAAAATTAAATCAATGTCACCTAGCTTGTATGGGAAGGCAAATAAATATGCAAGAAATCAACTCAACAAATTTATTCCAGACTGAATGGTAATTTGACTGGATAGAAAAGATATAAAATACAAACGTTAACAATGTATAAACATTCTGTGCAAAAATTGAAAAATTACATGTGGATTGAAAATATTTTTGACTCCGATTGAATCTGAACATTTACAAAGTCACGATTCCTCTAGCTGTTGGTGATACGGATATACCTGCGGAAGTCTTCAAGGAGGGAGATGCAAAAGACTGGTTTCTACGAAGCTGGTCTCAGCGGTACAACGATGAAATTGGTCTCAGCGGTATGATGACGAATCTGGTCGTGGTGGTTCTCTATTTGGTTTTAGACCCCCTTATTGGCGTGAATTTGTTTGATCTTCACGGACCAGTGCTGAATTGGATGTGCTGTATGACCTCCTAGGGTACCAGTCCTTCTGTCTCCGTAGGTGGCTTCACTCCATGGTATATACAGTGAAAGAACAAAGATATTCTGGATTTAAATTTCCAAGTTAATTTTAGTAATTTAAAAAATATTAAAAATGAGCAAAATTTGAAACCAAACAAAACAAACCTCACCCAAAACGTCATGTTCGAATGCAGGTTATTTTGAAACAAGTAAGTTTTGATAAGGTGATTTTATGTTCCAGAAGGGTAAAACAATTTGATGAGGAAAGGTATTCCAAAAGAAATATAAAAATTTCCTTGAAATTTTACCAGAGAAAAAATATAGTATTTTAAAGCAAAATACTATGAAATTGCCAGAGGAAAAATCTAATATGTTCAAAGAAAAAATTATCTAAAGGTTGCCAGAGGAAAAATATAGTATTTTAAAGCAAGTACCATAGGAAAATATAGCGTTATAACCAAAATACTCTAGTAACCTACAAAAAATTAGGGTTCATGAACCAAGATAATAGTCAGAGCAAAAGTATACTCTTCATTTAAGATAAGAAGAGAGAGACACACGTCTTTCAGTGAGCACAACTAACTCTCTTAGATAACGATAATTTTGAAATAGGGCGGCAATTCCCTTTCCAAATCGATAAGACAGGTATTTCTCAAAATTTTTAATGAATCTCCCCGCTCTTGGCGACAAGGTAGTAACTGAAATGAATTGATTCCACAACGATCAAAAATCAAATAACACTCACTGTGAATTGAATGAAGTAAATCGTTATAAGGAACTCATTAAACGTGAATCCATTTTTATGCTTGAGGCATATATTAAATCGAGTGTTCTGAGACAAGTTAAGCCAGAGGTACAATCCTCTCGGGAAGCGATTCTTACTCAAGAGAAAAGAAAATTAATCTCATAAACATGTAGTTATAAAAATAAAACAAAATTGCTTACCAGAGAGCTGTCCTATAAGGTACTGCCGACCTGTCCCAGAAAAGTCGAATACACCCTTCAATCGGGATCCTTGGAATAATTCACTGGTACGGTGGAGTAAGCACTAGTCCACCAATGATCTGGTACCTAAAGAAGGAAAAGCGTAGAACTGATTTCCAAAAAAAATTAGTCTCAAATGGTCAGAACGGATTCTACATCAGACACAGACATGTGCACTTAATGCTTGACAAAATGGCCAAAATATATTTTATTTGGGGTTTTTTCGTTAATCAAATTCAAAACACAAATCAACCTTGATAGAAATTAGCCAAAGGGAGTATCATATACGATAGTTGGATATAAAATAATATATAGATTATTTAATCGGAAATTTACTGATAATTCTCAAAGGTGATGAAACTCTCACAGTATAGAATTTATACTTAACCTACAAAAATAACCATGCAGTTACTCCAAGAATTCGAATATTATAAGCATATTAGAAGCAGAGAAATATGTTAATCAATTACAACATAGATAGCAAAATGAGGAATTAAGTATAGTCCATCAATCTCAACAATGATAATCATTCAATTTATAGATCGTAACGTACCAAAATCAGTTCATTCAGCCCACCTGCCTTTGTAGAGAGTCTATCGAAGAAAAAGACCGAATATCCTTTCGGTTCGACGAAATCACAGTTCACCCTTTTTTCCACAAACCATTCTCGGTTTTTTCTTGTAACAATGCTCAACTTGCCACGGAAACTCGATCGACACGAAAATGAAATGTCCTGGTCACGTATTCAAAGCCGATAATGAAGCAGTGACTACTGACCCGTACGACCGTAAAGATAACCGGAAACATTATGAGAAATTGGTTATGTATAAGGAAGTAACGAAAAATTCGTTACAAATGAAATTTAATGTTTACATTATTTTAGTTAAAAATAAAACTATCTGATGTAATCAACTGACTTGAGGAACATGCGCTATCAGATTCCCCTCACTGTCGTTACTTTCTGACTGTTTTGATGAATGGCCAGTGGTAGATGATACTGCAACTATATTGCATTATGCTTCTTTGGCAAACATTTTCTCCATTATCTAGAAAAAGTATATGGTGCATTGTGATAATTATAAAAAATAAAGCGTATTAATGAGAAACTTATTAATTTGCAATTATAGAAAATTTAACTTTATCTAAAAATGAAGTAGGATATTTCAAAATGTATACAAACTTCGAAAAACTGCCAATTCCTTCTATCGTTTCCCGATTTGTTGTTATATCTTTCAAGTGAGGGATATGATCCAGGTTTCACATTAATTTCATTTTACATTAAACCTTATTAAATGTCATATTATAAAGTATATTTTTTTCCTCATTGAAACTAATATTAAATTATCATTAGGTAATTTGAAAGTCCAAAACTTATTTTCAAAAAGAATTGAACATCTTGGGAGTTATTTATCAGCTAGGTTCTGTAAAACTGCACGAAGTTTTTCATCCATCTCCATTCGCTCCTTGTGCCTTTTCATTTCACGATCCCCATGTTAATCTCTTTGCTTCAATCTTCTTTCCAGTAAAGATGTTATTGTTCTTTTACCTGATCCTGGAATGAAATTTTATATTTACATTATTTCAGTTACAAATAAAACTATCTGACGTGATCAACTGACATGAGGAGCATCCGCTTTCAGATTTTCCTACACTATCGTTACTTTCTGACTGTTTCGATGAAAGACTAGTGGAAGATGCTACTGCAACTGGATTGCACCATGCTTTTTTGGCAAAAATCTCCTCCATTATCTAGAACAAGTATATGGTGCATTGTGATGATTATAAAAAATAAAGCGTATTGGTAAGAAACTTGATAATTTGCAATTATAGAAAATTTCACGAATTCTAAAAATTGAGTGGGATATTTCAAAATGTATACAAACTTCGAAAAACAGCCAATTTCTTCTATCGTTACCCTATTTGTTGTTATATCCTCCAAGTGAGGGATATGATCCAGGATTTCTGCATTCGACAATTGTTCTATGGCATCAGAGGAGTTGAGATCACCCAAAATTTCTTGACATGTTTTTGGGGTAACCTTCCACAGTCTGAAATTTATATTTTCCTGATTATATTTTCATTTTCAGGTTGTGGAAGCTTACCCAAAAACATGTCAAGAAACGTTGTTCCCCCACAAAAAACCACATTCATTCAATAATACCCAAAATATATACAAATATATATATTATATGTTTGTTGAATAAAAAATTTATTTAGTTTCTACTGTAAGAAATATTGTTTCTTTTATTTGCTGAACCTGTCGGTTTATCGATGACGATGTACCTCTGATTGTCGTTTGTGTAGCACGTAGCTAGACTTCACGTAGTACTCATAGCTGCTGGGCGACTGATCAGGTGTACAGATGGATCAGGATACAAGCGTCAGCTTCCTGTCCATTGAATGTGTTCTCAGCACCATTACATGAGAAACAATACTTTTTGTGTCAGAATTTGCTATACAAAATCTCAACTTCTTGAAACTTGGAATATTTTCAATGCACTCCCCAACGCATAGTTGTTACAAATGAGTGTAATCTCATCAAGAGATTATTACTTAGAATTAATTGAGCATACAAATCAGTGATATCCAATACTGAAATTGAAGAATTATTTTTATGATTTAATAAAAATTGATTTTTGCTCTATATAAGGTGAAGATGATCTATTCTGATCTCAAGCAGCCAATACTATACTTCACAAAGAATATAAAAAAACAGAATTATACGAAAATGACTTCAATTTCAATGATATTCAAGAGAAAGCATATGAGAATTATGTTTGACCAGTTGTCAAATGCCTCTTCAGAAAGGTTTATACGTAATCAAAGAATATTCCAAATTTAAGGAAAAAAAAAAATTTCAAGGTTAATAAAAATCACAGCTTGGTGATAATTAACATCGAATATGGAACCATACCAAAGATGTACTCAAATATAAAAATCATGAAAAATATATATTATTCAACTATATCATACCAAATACAGTGAGAGATATCATATATTTGTGAAACCCTCATCAATTCCCAATAAATTCTTGGCAGGAAAAGCAATCTAATAAGATGAAATTGACATTAATAGATTATTCAACTCGATATACACATGTGGCATTCATGATTCTAACAGAACTCCTTAGAAAAATATATCATGAACGGCACTGTAATCTATTATCAGATTGACCTAAATAACTCTAAACGTGATTTACTGAACAACCTACACAGATGACTTCAGATATCATATCCTCTGTGAAGAACCATCCGACGTTCTCGTTAAAAATATATTCCAAGATGGTTTATATTTTTTTTCATGATCAAAAACAATTCCACATACCTTGCCTGATGTCACTATAGTTCACTGATTTGAAATAACTTTCTTAGAAGAAAGGGAAAAAATTGCTCTAATTCATTTGTTAATTTAACATGAACAAATTCTAATTCATTGTCTAATGGCTGACAAGTTTCAGAACACCAGATTACAAGTTATCGCTATTGTAGCTTGCTCGATAAGGGCCGAGAGTGCCACGTTCTACTCTTTTAATACTAAAACCGTACTGTCAAGCCTTGCGTTAGATGACGCTAAGATTTTCAATAGCGATAGAGTTATTTTGTATCTCTGAGAATATAAATAAGAAATGTAACAGATATATCGTTATACATGAGGCATATTTTGGTTCTCTTCTAAGGCATTTATCCTAGTGCTATGTGAGGCCACATCAGCTCTGTTCCATATGATTCCACCAGCGAGTGTCCCCAGAGCTGTTATCCCGTAGATGATGAGTGCCAGTCTTTCTTGTATTCTTGGTACAGACTCTAAACCAGAGACGATTTTCGTCCTATTGATGGCCTCCATATGTTCCTGCCTGAGAGATGCTAAGGTCCCATGCCTCACATGTACTTTCCCATCGGGCAGGGCTGTTTCCAAGGGTGTTTTCCTGTCTAATATAGGACCAATGGATGGAAGTTTCTCATGAATTTTCTCAACAGAATTCTCTATAGCTTCCCGGAGTACACTGACTACATCACATTCAGAGAACATGGTTTCAACACTTTCTCATATTTTGATCGGGATGGAGTAGATCACAGGAATATGTATCATATGTATATACGTATATTATGCCCTCTTCGTGAGGGATGCCCCAGTTTTCTTTGTCAAAATAGTGATCTGATAACCCGCTTGTTGAGTATAAGACTAAGGATGAGAAGATATACTTCCTCATGGATAATAGGTCTGCCATTTCAGAGGGAGGCTATAGCCTAGATGTCGTAGCAGGAGGTGTAGCTTCAACAGGTACTCATTCTGCATGAAGATCTTTATATCGAGAAAATGATGGAAACTTTTCGCGTGATCCAAAGAGAAATGCAGGAATTCTTTAAAGAGACGTTATTATGAACTCCCTGCAAAAATGATGAAAAATGACAAATCCTGTTAACGATAATAAGAATAGCTTTCTAGGACCTCAAAACGTCGAAATCTGATGACAACTCGATTTTTGAAAATATTTGTAAATTTCCAATTTTCCAGAAAATAGTTCAATACTTAATAATTTTGCAATTTTTTTTTTAATTCAATTGTGTTATAAAGATTGTGAAAATCCACATTAATCTCATTTTACATTAAACTTTATTAAATGTCATATTATAAAGTGTATTTTTTTCTTCAATAAAATTAATATTAAATTATCATTAGGTAATTTGAAAGCTCCAAAACTTTTTTTCAAAAAGAATTGAACATCTTGAGAGTTATCATTAGCTATATTCTGTAAAACTGCAAGAAGTTTTTCATCCATCTCCATTCGCTCCTTGTGCCTTTTCATTTCATGATCCTCATGTTCAACTCTTTGCTTCAATCTTTTTTCCAGTAAAGATGTTATTGTTGTTTTAATTGATTCTGGAATGAAATTTAATGTTTACCGAGACGGTGTGACCCTGGCTCTCGTTAGATTACATAAATTCCTAGATTTTGCTGGGTAGGGGGAGTGTTCTCATTTTCATAAACAAAAAAAAAGAAACTAGCGTTATGAAGTCAACCATGGAAGAAAACATCGGAGCATCGTCTGATGATGAAATTATCATTCAGAAGGAGAGCGTACTAGACAGGGAGTTAAAATCATCATCTGCACTTCCAAGAAAAGATTTCCGATAACAAGAATCTAGCAGAAATAAGTAAAATTCCTTCGATTATTTCTTTCCCTCTCCGCCACTGAAGTTATGGAATTGCACGACAACTGATCACAAGTTTAAGACTGTATGAAGAGAACAAGGTGAGGATGAATCATTATAGGTATGAGGTCCATACGCTTCTTAGGTAACGTTGTATGTACTTCCTACGATTCAACTTCAGCACTACGTGGCCATCTCCCAATCACATTCTCCAAACTACTTGACATCTAGAATTGAAATACCCACTTCATTGAATAATCTGAGCATACAAATATCAATCTTAGGAACAGAAAGGACAAATATGGGAACATTATAGATATGAGGGTACTCAATTTAACTTCAACGATACCCTATAATATTTCAATGATATCTCTCTGTAAATGACTTCCTGGATCAAAGAATTACTATATAAATTGAGCTGATCAATATGGTAATAACTTTGTAGGTAGAGAAAACCAATCTTGGAACTTTATAAGCATGTAGGAGTTAACTTCAACTTCTACGTTACCCTGCAATTTTTCAATAATCTCTATCTACTCATTTCACACCTCAAATAAAAGAATATACTTTCTTGATGAAGCTGATGGAGAGAATAGAATCTTTAGAGTTAGTAGAACGAAATCTAAGAAATATTAAAACCAAATCTAGGAAATATTATGAACATTAGGGATGACACTTCAACTTTCATCTTCCTAGAATATTTTTCTACTAGTCAAATATACCAAATGAAAGAATACACTTTTCTCGTCAAGCTGATATGTACCTGTACCTACTTTACCGAGCTTGAGAGTTGAAAATAGAGTTTCAAAGTAAAAGTGGTCCTGTAGCGTGGGATGTCAACAATACGTCAAAGACCAAAGTTGATGGCTGAAATTTGGTAAATGCCTTATTTATTCAGAAGGGAAATCTAGTTCTAACTATACAACAGATACCTCAGACTACTTTCATGCACGTTTCAGATTTCAAATCTATTCGGGAAATTAGGATATTGGCAATTTCCAGTCGGATAATTTGGAATTCTTGAAAACAAAGGCGGTGACCCTAGAAACCGGCTTATTCCTATAAAAGCGAGTTCAAAATCAATCCGAGGACAGTTCAGCTTGGGTCCTGGTCCTGACAACATCTCCTGCTATGGGATTATATTGAGGTAAGATGACTTGAATAATTTAAAATCCATTTTTACTGAAACTGAAATGTTATGTACGAGTTGAACTTTCATTGTGAATCATGACAGTTGACATGGCGGAAGTAGTTCAAAATGGAGCGGCCGGCTGTAAGTTGGATTTTCACAGCGAGTTTTCCGATAGGTGTGTTTTAACGAGTGGTTCTCTATCGTTTCTTCAGATAAATGATGAGATTGGTATAATCAAATTGTTTGCACATATGTCCATGCATATTGTTTCACTAATATTCTATGGTTATTTCTTCCTTTAGGTAAGCATAATTGTTTGATATGTTGAATAAATTTCACAGGTTATGACTTATACATATGATACATATATATTGATAGATAAGCTTTATTGTCTAAAATGGGGACATTTTGTCAACAAAGTCATTAGTGCATAGTAGAATAAATAATGTAAATATTCATTTATATTAATAAAATCAAACCATAAATGGAGAATTATGTTTAGATTAGGACATGAAGAAATGAACGTGAAAACAAAATGACAGAACGACATCTCATAGTTTGAAAAAACGACATTTTGAAACTTAATTATGACAAAAAACATTATTCAAACTTGGGCATAACAAAAAGACATTTCAAAACTCAATAAAACTATATTATAATCTCAGTTGATTCTTATGGATCATAGGAGGACTAGAATTGATGCGTAGAGTATTCATTCAAACTGTAAAAGCATTTTCCCACCAGGATTTGTTTAACAGCTCTTCTGAATTATTTCAGACCATTTATGATTGTTATTTGATTTGGTAAATGGTTGTAAATTTGTTAACTTCTATAAATTTGTGACTGTCTCGTCAGAGATGCAGCAGGAAACGGAAGGGCAAGTTTATTTTCATTCCGAGTATGTCTTTCTCTGTTGACGTTTATGAGCCTTTTTCTATATTTATGGAGTAAACATACCGTTTCCAAAATGAAAATATATATTGAAAAGATCTTATTGTCGCAAAAGACTGGTCTACATGAATCTCGCATTTTTAATTTGAATGTAAATCTTAGCGCTCGTTTTAGAAGGATGAATACACTTTGCGATAGAGCCTGGCTACCAGAACCCCAAAATGGAATTCCATACCGCAGCAGGGATTCAATAAATGAATAGTAGGCCATTAATGAAGCTGATCGTCCAAGTTCGCGGGATATTACATTAATGACAAAGCAACCAGAAGACAATTTTTTCTTGAGAGCTGTTATATGATAGTCAAACTTCAAATTGTTGTCAATATGTACACCAAGAAATTTTGTAATGGGATTGCTTTCTATCAGCTGATCTCCCAATGTAATTTCATCAATATTCGAATTGAATGTGACTGGATTTGTTTTGGAAATATTCAGAGTCAGATTATTCGCTTCACATCAAGTTTTAATTTTTAGAATTTCTACAGAAATGGATTGGACCAAGGCAGTATGGTCTTCATTGTGCCAAAAAATTGTGGTATCGTCAGCGAACAATGTTAGATGTCTTGAGATATCGAGACAGGATATATCGTTGATAGAGATGAAAAAACAAAATTGGACCCAGAACAGAGCCCCGAGGAACTCCGTGTACAATACTTCCCTTCTCAGAAGTATTTTTACCCAATGATATTCTTTGAGTTCTGTCAGTCCTCCGGAATAAACCCCGTTGAGGCACTCATAACAACCCGAATAAACCCCTTAGGCACCCACACACCCACAATCCTCCGGAATAAACCCCGTTGAGGCACCCACACAACACCACAATCCTCCGGAATAAACCCCGTTGAGGCACCCACACAACACCACAAAATTCCGGAATAAACCCCGTTGAGGCCCCACACAACGCCACAATCCTCCGGAATAGACCCCGTTGAGGCCCTATACAACACTTCACTTCTCCGGAATCCACCCAGTGGAGTCCCATACTCCACACTTTCGATTTGGAATGAGCTCAGTGAATATCCATGGCCTATGTTAGTTGAGTTATTTCAAGTAAAGGGCGTAAACTCCAGGTGAAGGTGTATGATTCATTATTATTTTTGGGATGTTTGATCTTCAGATTGAGTTGCCGTGGCGGCAAATATTTAACACTCATTAACGTATTGTCCTGTTCTGATAGAGTTCTCTTTCTTAGGTACTGGGAAGAAGAGGAAGGATCCAAAATGGAATTTATACAACACAATTACCTTCGGGAAGCCCAGGTCCGTAACGAATAGAAATGATAACTGAACTCAATTTTCATTGCCTTTCAGAATGTTCGACTAATTTCCTTTATTCGATATTATCAATTCATTATCACTAACAAGTCAACTCAGTCAAAGTATAGAGTCAGCATTTTCGGCCACGATTAGTATGTGTCTTACTTATAACATCGAGTAAAATAGAGATTTTTAGCACAACTGTGTAATAGTGTAACTGAATATGTTTATCATTGTCACATTGTTGTTTCTTGCCATAGATAAATAAATCACGGTTCTACCACTTGGGCCAACATTAGTAATACTAAAGAGTGACCATGGAATTCCCGGTTCTACCACCTTGACAAGCTTACCCTAAAGAGTGACCGTGGAATCAAACTACAAATCATGGTTCTACCACCCGGCCAACCTATTAACGTAAAGAGTGACCGTGGAAAGTAACGGGTTTGTGGGTATGGGTGCACGCGAACGCATTTCTGTCCATCAGCGGACGAGGTCCCTGCAAACTCCTTGATGTGTGGCTGGGTTAATATATTAGTGGACTATTCACACACGTTGTCAGGAGTACATTCGATAGGAATTTTGGGCAATATATTCAGAGTAATGAATTTTTAAACAGTCTCACGAATTTGCATTTTGAATACCTTAATAAACAACAGTCTGTCCTCCTGGACTTCAAAGAATATTGTAAAGATAGGAAAATTGAAGTTTGACAATGGTTCCTGGTTTGAATCTAGAATACTTAATTTGTGGAATATATCTAGGTCATATTAGTTGAAGCCTATCAGTACAACATTAAATCTTCAAGTTATATTGGCCTGGAATCGATTTTTAGTACTTGACCGTGGCTCATCGTGACAATTTAATAGCTAAATTGAGAAATGTTCGAATGAGTATGTTTGTAGTACTATAATGTTACTCTGTGTTAAGCATGGATCCCGGCTTTACGCATATTTCCAAACTCTAAATATGAATAGAACGTATTGTAAAGAGTGGCCGAGTATGGTAACGGGTTGTCTAGTATGGGTGCACAAAACAATTTCCGACCGGTCACTAGGTCAATTGAGTCTAGCAACTCCTTGGTTGGGTGCTGGAAATGTACTGTAGTATTCATTCTCTCAATTGGCGATGATAGATCTATCTATCTATATACCCGCGAAATATACCGGCAAGGTATTTTGGGAATCAAACAATTTTACAAATACAGATATATTCCTGTTACTTGTTTATATAGTTCAAATTCCATCACTTCAGAAACACTTCATATAGTAGTATCAAATTAGATTCAAAACCAGAGACGATTTCCTAATGAGCTGAACTCTTATAACTTTTAACATTATTCTGTGAAAAATGTAAAGCCTTTGATCGTTGAATTTGTTTTCAAACAAGTGGAGATTGTAACTCTTGGATTCAATATATGTATTTATTTAAGTTTTTCTTTTATTTTTTTTCAGCTGAACAGAACTTTGTATCCTGAAGGACACACAAAAAATATATACAAAACATGGGGAAATCAAGGATCTAGCCTTCAAGTGTCTATCTATATAAGGCTGTGTTTCGACAAAAAAATTGCTATACTAGGCTGTGTGCCGAAAAACAAACCAGCTGTCTTCTGAGAGTAGATGGATTGCAGATCCTGATACCTGAGAAGTGGCGCTGACTGTCTAGACGATCACAAAAAAAAGGTGATAGTAAAAAAAGGAAAGTAGAAAAAAAATTAAAGTCAACCAGAAATGTTATCAATCATATAAGACCGGGGTGAGTTTGGTTACATTACATTATTTTAGTTACAAATAAAACTATCTGACGTAATCAACTGACTTGAGGTACATCCTCTATCAGATTCCCCTACACTATCGTTACTTTCTGACTGTTTCGATGAAAAACCAGTGGAGATGCTACTGCAACTGGATTGCACCATGCTCTTTTGGCAAAAATTTCCTCCATTATCTAGAAAAAGTATATGGTGCATTGTGATAATTATAAAAAATGAAGCGTATTGATTAGAAACCTAATAATTTGCAATTATAGAAAATTTCACTATATCTAAAAATTGAGTAGGATGTTTCAATATATATTCAAACTTCGAGAAATTGCCAATTCCTTCTATCGTTACCCTATTTATTGTAATATCTTCCAAGTGAGGGATTTGATCAAGGTTTTCTGCATTCGATGTTCTATGGCATCAGAGGAGTTGAGATCACTATGTGAGATATATACTTCTTTGATAACAATCGGATCAATTGTGTTCCTCAGGTTATAATGTTTGGAGTTTACTAATAAGGAATCACCGTTGATGGAAGTAAAGTATTTGGCATCCTGTACCACCTCAGTGTGAGTGACAAGCATGCCATACCCGTTACGATTGAATACAATAATCTCTGTCTTGTTTTCACATACCGTAACTCCATCTGTTGTATGGATTATTTCAGGTTTTTCCACAGGACTACAAGATCACACTTCGAAATTTTTCCATTGTTCATCATTTCTAGACAAGGTTCTTCTACCTTCGATAATGATCTCATGTCACACAAGTATGTAACATCAATACTCACACATCTTTTTAGTGAATACCACATACCATGAGTCTCAGATCTGATAGCACTATGGTGATTGTCTTCTCAAAGCTTGTCCAATGACAGCTCTTCATGCCACAAACTCTCCCAAAGTGTGGAAAAAGGATTCTAGGTACAGTGGGTATGACATCCAAGCTGGGGGATTACTAGAATCACTAACCAGCTGAACCTTCGTCACCTTGTAAAGCATTGTGGGATCCTCTACATAGATCGTAGACTCTAACTCAGGATGAGATCTCAGTAGATACATTAGTCTATCCCCAAGCAGCAAATCTACAGTAAGGTGGCCAAAGTGTTGAAAAGGGATTCTAGGTACAGTGAGTATGACATCCAAGTTTGGGGGATTACTAGAATCACTAACCAGCTGAAACTTCGTCACCTTGTAAAGCATTGTGGGATCCTCTACATAGATCGTAGACTCAAACTTAGGATGGGATCTAAGTAGAAACTGAAGTCTATCCCCAGGCAGCAAATCTACAGTTAGGTGGCCTGCTAATGCCCCTTTGAGCGCCCGAAAGAATGAGTTGAGGACAATTAATGACCAGGTGTTTACGAAGTGAAGGTATTCCATGTAGGTGTGCTTCTTGCAGTTATGGTCAGATACCATTCATATTCTCTGTCATATTCGAGACAGCAATAAAATTGTTTTCTTGATTGTCTATAAGGACATTCATGGATTCGACTGCTTTTTGTGCTTTGTCATGAAGCATATTTTGGTTCTCTTCTAAGGCATTTATCCTACTGCTATGTGAGGCCACATCAGCCCTGTTTCCTGTGATTCCCCCAGCGAGTGTCCCCAGAGCTGTTATCTCGTAGATGATGAGAGGTGCCAGTCTTTCTTGTCTTCTTGGCACAGACTCTAAACCAGAGAGGATTTTTGTCCTATTGATGGCCTCCATATGTTTTTTCCTGAGAGATGCTAAGGTCCAATGCCTCACATGTACTTTCCCATCGGACAGAGCTGTTTCCAATGGTGTTTTCCTGTCTAATATAGGACTCATGGTCGGAAGTTTCCCATGAATTTTCTCAACCACATTATCCATAACTTTCTGGAATACACTGACTACATCACATTCAGAGAACATGGTTTCAACACTCTTTTCTATTCTGATCGGGATGGAGTAGATCACGGGAATATGAATCAAGCTATCATACACGTACACTATGCCCTCTTCGTTAGAGATGACCCCTTTTCCATGTCAAAATAGTGATCTGATAACCCGCTCGCTGAGTATAAGGCTGAGTATAAGAAGATATACTTTCTCATGGATAATAGGTCTGCCATTTCAGAGGGAGCCTAGTTCTCCTTTACACCAAATTTCAACTGATAGATTTCGGAACGAATATGTCAAAGTATACATCGCTTGATACTCACTTCGAATTGGATTTGAAGGTTTAATATTAGGAAAAAAAATTTGAGGGGTATAATAGCTTCTACCAGGTGGATTAGTAGAGTTCGCTCCTCCGTTGATGGGAATTTCCTGGAGTACACTGACTACATCACATTCAGAGACTATGGTTTCAACACTTTCTTCTATTCTGATCGAGATGGAGTAGATCACGGGAATATGAATCAATCTATCATACACGTACACTATTTCCTCTTCGTTAGAGATGACCCCCTTCTCTATGTCAAAATAGTGATCTGATAACCCGCTCGCAGTATAAGGCTGAGTATAAGAAGATATACTTTCTCATGGATAATAGGTCTGCCATTTCAGAGGGAGACTATAGCCTAGGAGTCAAGTCATTAGTATTTGTGAAGTCATCCATGCTCAGAGGAGATATTAGTGGAAGTATATCGAGTCCTGTTTCTGAGCTTCCTGTGGACGTACTGGAAGGAATGAATTGGGGACAGTCATTTATGTTATTGGATATCTCACCATTTGTAAATCTCGCCATTCTTCTCTCTTTAGCTCTTCATTTTAAAAATAAATTCCAACCTGGTATGGGGTAACATTCAGTGATGTTGCCAGTTGTTTTTTCTGGAGGCCTTTTATATGTTTATTCCCAGAGAACCACTTTTTGAGTTCCATGATTTGATTTGACGTGAAATTTGTTCGCCTTGGACTCTCCTGTTCTTGTTGCTCTGGCAGTGGTGTGGCTGAAAATAGAAACTACATGTAGTTCTCCTTTACACCAAATTTCAACTGTTAGATTTCGGAACGAATATGTCAAAGTATACATCGCTTAATACAGATACATAACTCACCTTGAATTGGATTTGAAGGTTTGATATTAGGAAAAAAATTTTGGGTGGTATAATAGCTTCTAACAGGTGGATTAGTAGAGTTCGCTCCTCCGTTGATGGGAATTTCCTGGAGTACACTAACAACATAACATTCAGAGAACATGGTTTCAACACTTTCTTCTATTCTGATCGGGATGAAGTAGATCACAGGAATATGAATCGATTTACCATACACGTACACTATGCCCTCTTCGTTAGAGATGACCCCTTTTCCATGTTAAAATAGTGATCTGATAACCCGCTCGCTGAGTATAAGGCTGAGTATAAGAAGATATACTTTCTCATGGATAATAGGTCTGCCATTTCAGAGGGAGACTATAGCCTAGGAGTCAAGTCATTAGTATTTGTGAAGTCATCCATGCTCAGAGGAGATATTAGTGGAACTATATCGAGTCCTGTTTCTGAGCTTCCTGTGGACGTACTGGAAGGAATGAATTGGGGACAGTCATTTATGTTATTGGATATCTCACCATTTGTAAATCTCGCCATTCTTCTCTCTTTAGCTCTTCGGTTTTGGAACTAAATTCCAACCTGGTATGGGGTAACATTCAGTGATGTTGCCAGTTGTTTTTTCTGGAGGCCTTTTATATGTTTATTTCCAGAGAACCACTTTTTGAGTTCCATGATTTGATTTGACGTGAAATTTGTTCGCCTTGGACTCTCCTGTTCTTGTTGCTCTGGCAGTGGTGTGGCTGAAAATAGAAACTACATGTAGTTCGCCTTCACACCAAATTTTAACTGATAGATTTCGGAACGAATATGTCAAAGTATACATCGCTTAATACAGATACATAACTCACTTCGAATTGGATTTGAAGGTTTAATATTAGGAAAAAAATTGGGGGGTATAATAGCTTCTAACAGGTGGATTAGTAGAGTTCGCTCCTCCGTTGATGGGAATTTCCTGGAGTACACTGACTACATCACATTCAGAGAACATGGTTTCAACACTTTCTTCTATTTTGATCGGGATGGAGTAGATCACGGGAATATGAATCAAGCTATCATACACGTACACTATGCTCTCTCCGTTAGAGATGACCCCCTTTTCTATGTCAAAATAGTGATCTGATAACCCGCTTGCTGAGTATAAGGCTGAGTATAAGAAGATATACTTTCTCATGGATAATAGGTCTGCCATTTCAGAGGGAGACTCTAGCCTAGGAGTCAAGTCATTAGTATTTATGAAGTCATCCATGCTCAGAGGAGATATTAGTGGAACTATATCGAGTCCTGTTTCTGAGCTTCCTGTGGACGTACTGGAAGGAATGAATTGGGGACAGTCATTTATGTTATTGGATATCTCACCATTTGTAAATTTCGCCATTCTTCTCTCTTCAGCTCTTCGGTTTTGGAAGTCAATATTGAATGGATTTTCGTTATTTATATGGCCATTGGTTATATTGATCAGTTTTAATTTTGTAGCTGAATGTATTGAATGGTTATATACGAGAATAGCGTAAATAATTTTAATTTGAGGAGGTGTTTTGGAGAACCCTCTGGTATTAAGAAGACTGATATGTTCAATAATAGTTGAGTGGAGTCTTTCCATTTGCACGTTCGATTACGGATTATTTGGAGAAATAATATGAACATTGACCTTATGCAATTTGAATGGTTCCTCAATAACAGAATTTTTTAATTCAGAGCCATTATCTACAATATTTTGAAGAGGTACACCGTGTTGTGAAAAAAATGTCAGGAGATTATTCGCACCATCAGTGCCAGACAAAAATGACAAATGATATGCTTGCGCCTATTTCAAAAAACTATCTATTTACGTCGAAAATTTGTTTTCTATCCAAGGCGTAGATATCCATATGAATCATTTCAAAAGATTTGGTGTATGTTGGAGTTATATTAATTCTCAATTTGATGGGATGTCTTTCATATTTACTTTAGTGACATATTGCACATTCATCAATATGAGTTTGGATTGAATCTTTCGTATGGGCCAATAATATCGTTTTTTCAGTTTTTGATCCGTTTGGTCAATACCCCGATGGTTATTTTTTCCTTCGTGATATGCTTGTATTAGTTCTTGGATTTCACTTTTATCTGTGACGTCAACGAGTTTGAATTTGCATCTTTTGAACTTAACCTTCCGATAGTCGCGCCAAATCTTTGAACGTGAGTAGTCGCGTCGGTCTCACAGACAAGTACAAGGAAATTCCCCCTAAATAAATTCCGGATCGTACTTTTCAAAAAATACATATGGGAACGTTCCAACAACATTATAAATGAACAAGAAAAAAAAATTGAAGAACATTTTGCTAATTTCTCCAAATATACCACAGGATCTTAAAAAAGGTGTTTTTTTTCAATACTGCATTTTATTCATTTGTATACAAAAAACGAAAACTGGAAGTAATACAAAGAGGGTAAAAAACAAAAACATAAATCTATTACAATAAAAAATGCTAAAAAAATATAATCAAACTTCTGAAAGGGAAATTTTCTCGGCACTTTTGATAAACGCCAATAATATGCTCTAAACACATGTCTTTATTGCACTTATGACATTGAAATCGGGATTTGCGACTTTTTTTTCGAAGTACAGTAGGCACATCTTTTCTACTGAGGCATTCTGTGGAACATCAGGTTCGATATTCGACCCAGAAAGTAGTCTCGACCTCAGGCTTCGAGGAATATTGCTCATAGCAGCACGCACTTGCAAATGGGGCTTGACTAAATCATTGGCCAATTGTTTCAGAAACAACCTTCTCAATTTTTTTTTACTAGGGTTATTTGAGGCATAGATCACTTGTGAATTGATGCCAGCTATGTTCAAGAAATTGTAAAAAAGTACCATGGGCCATCTGCGCGTGTTTCTGGCACAGTTGTAGCTTGCAGACAGTTCATCCACTGTATCTACACCTCCTTTAGTTTTATTGTAGTCAATAATCATGACTGGTTTATTCGCATCTGTTCCTGTATCTATTTCATCTTTATCATGCATACTGGAAAGCAACAGCACATTTTTCTTTTTCTTGGGAATATAGAATACAAGAGTGCATTCTTTCGAAAACCCATACATGCTGGTATGTTCCGGCCGCGCAGCTGGTTTAGAAAACTCTAATGGCAATTCTCTCTTGTTTTTCCGGATGGTTCCAATAACTGTGAGTTTATGTTCATGTAGCTTCTACACAAGAGGTACAGAGGTGAACCAATTGTCCATCGTGACATTGCGACTAGATCAAAAAATGTGTTCACAGAGTCGTAGAACCACATCGGTAGGACTATTTGAAACTCTGTATGGCCCTTCTAGTTGTGTTCCGACGTAAATTTCTATTGCTCGTGTGAAACATTTTGGCATCACACAATGCTAGAATTTTCAACCCGTATTTATTCGGCTTCGAAGGGATGTATTGACGACTTTCCTCGAAATCCTGCAAGCATCTCGTCCACGGTTACGAATTCTGAGTGATGGAAGCCGTTCTGACAATTAGCAACAAAACGGTCAAAAACATTGCGTATGGGAGCCAATTTATCTGTTTCCCTTCGTATCGCTCGAGTATCTTTGCTGTCAACTCTTAGACAACGAATAAGGAATCTAAATCTTTGCAAACTCATGGTGAGGCAAAAAATCTCTACACCAGACCCATCACCACTCCATTATTCTTCGGCATTGAGACGATTTGCATGATAAATACCAGCCATGTAAATAACTCCAAAGAATGCACGAATTTCAATACGATTCGTTGGGGTTGCATCTCTTCTTCGAGCAAAATTATAAGCAACAAATTCGATGTATTCGTTGGTACATTCCACTATAATATTGATTATCTCGTCATTGAAAAAAGACTCCCATATTTCGAGTGGTCCTGACAAGTTTCTTGTTGCTAATGAGGAACCCGGCAAACGTTTGACGATATTCATTTGCCTTGTTTTAGTTGTTATAGATTGTGAAGCCAATTTTCGCCAACGCGTGACTTTATCCTTTCCAATAAACGACAATGTATTGCTGTGACTTTCTTCTACCATTTCCCCATCATCAGAAATGTCTTGCTCAGAGTCACTATTGTCGTGTTGTTCTTCTACATGATCCACCTCATCGTCATCAGACTGATCTATATCTGAATGTTCGTCGTACGCTACTCCTTGTCCCTCTTCGTCGTTCAAAATTTCTAACATTTCTTGCAGTCGAGCCTGCTCTCTTTCGTGAGACCACATGGCTAAAAAACAATGATGTGATATTTATTTACATTTATTGCATGAAAAAAACGAAAAACTTACCTAACAATCAAAATGGCACGATATTTAAAAATAAAACGTGATTAGTCGCGTCGGTTTCTCACACCGTAGGATGAAATATTTTCGGCAGAACTCCTTTTTGTGACACTCACATTAGCACTGCCGTTCCGTCGGCTCCGCTTGAGAAGATACACGGAGTGGGAGGTGGCCCCCACCTTGATTTTCAGAATACCGCTGAATAAAGTGTGTGGTCGGTCTCACAGACCAGGCGCGACTAACGAAAGGTTTTAAAGAAGACCACTTGAAATTGCGCCCAATAACTTCGCAAAAAGGTTCGTATTTTTTTGGTCTTTCGAAATTATGATTATATTGTAGTGAAATTCTTCAAGTTTGATTCGCCATCTTAGTAATTTTGAACTTGGATCTTTCAATGGAAATATCCATTAGAGGGGTTCATGGTCAGTTATAATAATGAATTTCCTGCCAAAGAGGTATGGCCGGAAGTATTTGGTTGCCCAAACGATTGCCAATAATTCTTTTTCGATTGTACTAGAATTTACCTCCGAATCATTGAGTGTTCTAGGGGCGTAAGCCACTGGAAGGTCTCATCTGAATTGAAAGGTTTTGACAAATCCGGGTATTGAAGTATTGGCTCATTCATAAGTATATTTTTACGTTTCGAAATATGTAAAAAATTCTTCATCATGAACAATTTGGGCACCTTCTTTGAGGCATTCAGTTAGTGGTGATTTTGGCGAAATCATTTATGAACCTACGGTAATAACCTAATAAACCTAGAAAGCCTTCAATTTATTTTGTTGTTTTTGGAACTGGGAAATTTTTGATTGTACTCTGACCTTATCGGGATTCGGCTTAACACCATTTGGTGTGACTATATGACCAAGATAGGCCACTTCTTTGCGCATGAATTCAGATTTATGCAACTGAATTTTGAAGTTAGAGTCTCTAAGTCTCTGGAATACTGCTCGTAACCTTTCTATGTGTTCTTGGAGAGAAGTTGAAGAAATAATAATTTGGTGAAAACCGCTGGCAAGATCTAGGGTTGAGAAATATTGACATCTGCCTAACTTATTTAAAAGGTCGGTAATATTAGGCAGAGGGTGTTTGGATTTTTTATGATTCGTTTGAACTATTTGATGAAATGCTGATTGCTTTTCAATGAATGATAATGCTTTTTGTATTGACAATATGTCACCGTCTTGACATTCGATAGATCAATTTTTACATTCAACATATACAAAATGATACAAAACATGATTCAATTTCTGGACATACCGCCCGTCTTTCAAATGTTAATAAAACTAACTTACCAGCTAATCTAAATACAATGGAATAAAATGACTTGAAAATTCATGAGAAAAAACTGAAAATGTAACAACATTGAAAATACAGAAGGCTGAATAATATGTTCAATTTTTCAGTTCTTTCAATTTTCAATTGGAAGTGGATACAGTTTGAGCACAGAACGCT
This sequence comes from Gonioctena quinquepunctata, assembly GCA_018342105.1. NCBI lineage: Eukaryota > Metazoa > Arthropoda > Insecta > Coleoptera > Chrysomelidae > Gonioctena > Gonioctena quinquepunctata. The sequence goes on along the minus strand of JAFIRS010003088.1, from coordinate 4,932 downwards.
TCACTATGTTTCTGGACGTTTTAACGTTCACAACACGAACCATATTGTCTTTTGCAGGAAAAAGTTCGATGATTCTGCTGAGTTATAACTTCAAGGGGGGAGTATCATCGTCGTGAAGTAGAACAAGATCGACATTTTTATGGTCTCGAAACCGTTTATTTTCCATTTCGTGCGTTCCAGGAGATTTGTTAAATATTCGGTAGACCAACGTGTCCAAAAATGTTGTATGATTTGGGTGAGTAGTTGGTATCGACCCAGTCGATTTGGATTTTCATTGTGTTGATATGGTTCTGGTAACGATGCTAATGAATCGCCAATGAGGAAATGGCCAGGGGTTAGGGCACAAAGGTCATTGGGATTGTCAGATAAAGGACAGAGTGGACGGGAGTTCAAGCAGCATTCAACCTGCCTAACAACTGTTTCAAACTCTTCGTATTACCAATGACGCGTTTAATGTGAAATTTTGCCGATTTAGCAGCTGATTCCCATAAGCCTCCAAAATGTGGGGATCTCGGTGGTATGGAATTTCAATTTATAGACTCTTGTGCTAAATAGTTTGATATGGTTTCACTGCTGTTTCTTAGAAAATCCGGGAATTCTCGTGTTTCATTTGCAGCTCCTATAAAATTTCCATCGTTATCACTGTCAGTACATCTACCACGTCTCGCGATAAATCTCTTCTAACAGTTCAAAAATGACTCAGTACACATATCGGATACAACTTCTAAGTGTAGAGCTCACGTAACAAAAAAAAAATTAAGACACATAAATAATCCTTCACAATTTTAGCATTTCAGAACTAACTCGTTTTGATTTGAAATGGACCAGCGAAATCTGTTCCACATGTGTTGAATACTTGATTTGGACTAATGCGTGCGCTAGGTAAGTCACCCATTATTTGTTCATAAGCCTTTGGTTGAACTCTAAAACACGTACCATATGTTTTAAAAACCTTTTTTACTTCATTTCTTCCACATATTGGCCAAAAACGGGTACGTATTATAGCTAGGAGTGCCTGTGGACCAGCGTGCAAATGCTTCTGATGTTCATGACGAATGATTTGCTGAGTGAATGGATGATTTTTAGAAAGGATGATTGGATGTTTATGATTTTCGATAATGATTCCACTCCATTAATTAATTGTTGCGACTGTGCAAGTATCAGTAACAGAGTGAGTGCATCAACGAGCTCTTGTACTTTGAGTGGGCCTGAAATTTCGTTTGATTCAATGGCTAGTGAATTTTTGCTGAAACTTGGAATGTATGCTATAATCCTTCGTAATTTTGGAAAAGGAGAATATTTCGTAAATATGTCATGAATAGGAATCGCGTGAAATGTCTGTATAGCGAACTTTCATTCTGGTAAGTCGTCAACATTCTGATTATAACCTTCACTTGTCCAAGTTGATTCGTCTTGTTGCAAAAAGTCTGGCCCATGCCACCAGAGAGAAGATTCAGTCAACTCGTTAGGACTGCTCCTCTGCTCATGATATCTGCTGGGTTGAGGTTACTCCTGCAATGACGCCAATTGTGAATATTACTTAGGGATTTCATTTCTGAAATCCGATTTCCAATGAACGTTTTCCATTCGATAGATATACTGAAAATCCAACCCAGTACGATTGTGGAATCCGTATAATCAAAAATTTCATCAATGGTTACTGTCATGGCTCTTTTCACCTTATCAACTAAATTAGACAAAAGCAGTGCAGCCTTGGTATTGAAATTTGCTTCAACGGTACTATCCTGGACTTAGAACATAAAACAGAAACGTGGTGATTTCCTTCGAGATTGGTAGATCTAACATATATGACACCTCCATATGCTTTTTCTGTAGCGTCAGAAAAGCAATGAAGTTGCATTTTGTTGCTTGTTGGACGTAGTGCATACTTAGGAATTTTTATTGATTTAATATTCTCGATCTTTTTATAAAATTGAAACCAAGATGTGAATAGCTCTTCAGGTACGGACTTCCAATTTCATTTGCCAAAGACTCTGCATGATGATTTCAGCCTTGACAATGATTGGCCCGAGTAATCCTAGGGGATCAAAAATATGTGCAATTGTTGATAGAATTATGCGTTTGGTGACCTTTCCATATTGAAAATGTTTGATAATTGAGTGTTCTAGTTCGTCTGTTGATGAATTCCATGTTATTCCTAAAGTTTTGTTTGTTGTATGTTCAGAAATGAAATGAGATGATGTTTTTTTTATATCAAAAATATCGTCAAGTATTTTTTGTTTGTTTGACATCCATTTTCGTAATGAAAAGCCATATTCGTTAAGGATGTTGATAAGTTGCCTTTTAGTAGTTTTTAATTCTTCTAGGTCATTTCCTCCTGTTAGAAGATTGAAACGGTACGAATTTTACTGAAACCTCACATGTGAATGATAAAAGACTAGGCGTTCAAAGATTAACTGTATTCAGTAACTCGTATAGCCAATCATCACTGTTTACCCTAAGAAAATGAATGTATTTCAATTCACTGTCGAATATTCTCTTCGTCCAGCGTAAACCATCCTGCGGAAGCTCAGATCTCAACACACAGCGAGATTAGTCTCGAAACCTTGTTACTTGAATTATTAAACGGAAGTCCAAGTAGTTATATTTCTGCTGAATTCTAGGTTCTGATCGATTCACTGGGGAATTGACATTTGTGTTCTTCAGTTGTGAGAGAAGCCCTCGAGAGTGGCTCTGCTGGATCTTCGTCACGGGATTTGCGCCTAACAGTTTGATATTGTGCTCTTCTAATATGTAACGCCAATTTCATCCAGATCAATTCTGAATTATGATTGATAACAGGGGGACAGAGGATCTAAAACAACATATTCTTAGGTTAGAACTGTATTTGGTATTATGATATGAGTTCTGACAAGAACGATATCTGTCAGAGGGCGTTATATAAAAAAAAATATACTTCAACTTACTTGATGTGCGATTCCTAGTCATTGTGAATTTATTGGATGGGTGCTTGTTTGATTTCGCCAGGTTTTTTTCCATGATGTCTGTCATTCAGGAGTCGGAAGTGGTCGGCGTTACTCGACCTTGAATTATCGTCTTCGTAAAGTCGTTCGCATCTGTTTTGGATCTGATTCAAGTGGCCTGGATGAAAAGTTTCATCATTCGCTGTTCATGGTACTTTTGAATGATGACTGGGATTTCTTTCTGTTAAAAATTGAGGTATTCGTCGCGCGTGGGTGGCGAGATAACCAAATTACACTCGTTTCCTGGTGATTGAAGGTACAGATTTCGGCCTGATGATTGGTTAGGAAGAGGCGAGTGTACCTCACACCTCAGTCCACCTATCGGAGAGGGACCCAACCTAATTCATACTTGTACCTTGAACGCTAAAGTGCCATTGGCCGAGGCTATTTCACGAACAAAGTCAAATGTATGATTGAATGTTTTTGGAAAGGAATTTTTGTATAACTTTATCGCTCAATTTTGGTTGCAATAAACCCATAATGAATATTGTTTCTGGTTGATTGGTGTATACCCGTGATATAACTTTGATTCAATTTCCTGACTTCCAAGAAATCGGAAGTGAGTATTTTCCTGCTGAAATCTGATTGGCCGTTGATTCCTGTGACAGCGGTGGGGTCATGCGGACCGCCGGCAGGGTTGTTTTTTTGAATAGGTAGATATAGGTGAATGTTTTTGTATCACCCCCCTCAAACTTCCGTAGAGTTCCATTTTTGGGGAAATTTGGTGGAAATCGATTGGGACTACATATTCCGTTTTCCACGTTCCTGTTTTGTCTTAGAAACCCTTCGATGTGCTGGTAATTTTGTGGCATTGCCAGTGTTAGGGGAAATTAGGAAAGAAAAATTGTGCACATTTCCAGTGGGAATTTGCGACGTTGCTAAATTGTGCAAAATATTACTAGGTTGGGGAAAACTCCTAGATTTTCCTAAATTATTATTGGGAACTAAATCACTTCAGTTTCACGGTTCATACGCGTTAACTTGTTGGTTTTTGTTCTTATCTATGCAAATCTATATAGTTTTTGGGGTTTAACTGAGAATTTCATTAGTTCGGGATGTTATATACCGGTTGTCATTTATTTTGATTGGGTCAAGGGAGCACATACCGGTTATCCCACCTCATTAGTTTTTTTGGGACTCCTGTCACTCAGGGGTTATATATTTTTAGGATGGCTACGGTTTTTGAATCTTGTCATCGGTATGAAAGGATAACGAGAGTTTACTTGGGAGTGACATCTCAATGAAATGCTTTGGGACTACATATATGTTATTTTAATCATGGGGGATAGTTGAACTATAAGTGGAGACGATATTTGACAGGATATTATTTAGAAAAATCGAATTAAACGGTTTTCTTCACATAAAGGATTCAATATAAAATTGAACCAGAAAATGGTAGATCTCAGGTGAAAAACAACTACTTTCCTGGCAAATACCACGCAGAACATTGAATGATATTCACCTGAGAATCCATGCATACTTCCATATAATATCAATGGACATTGAATGCAAATGTTTCTTTCTGATAAGCTCGATTATGTTTAATTTATGTCGTGTTCACCTAACAATCCGCATACCGGTTTCAGGCTTCTTGGCCCTCATCAGTACGGAGTAGTCAACCAGCCAACGGTGCAAAGAACTCTGGCTGAAGTGAGACACAACGTAGACAGACCATCATCGATCTTGTAACACCTATAGGTACGCCGGAAAAGATAAACTTTAGCTGGCGGTACCTAGTGACAGAAAGAACCACTCTGAAAATCTCCCACCTCGATAGGTTTCTAAATAAAAGATTCCTTCTCAGTAGGAGTGGCAAGCCCGTCTAGCATATAGTGAAAGAAAAGTGCCATGTGAAGTGGAATGAATAGAAAAATCGAATTAAACGGTTTTCTTCACATAAAGGATTCAATATAAATTGAACCAGAAAATGGTAGATCTCAGGTGAAAA